>JADLZK010008748.1:507500-664097 GCA_015847255.1 Hyparrhenia diplandra
CTTTAGATGGCTAGACGAGTATATAGCTAGAGGGGTCTTGACCCTGCTAACCTCGAGTCAGCATCAGCAATGTAAGTAGGTGCTTGATTTAAATTTGATGGTACTAATAACTAATATATGTTATATTGATGATTAAACTTTAGACGACACCAATAATATAAAATAGCTAGGCTATAGACAAATTGGAGGACCGACCAGCTAGCTAGGATACCACATTTAATTTCGACATCCTTCAACCTTATAATTAGGGCAAAACTGGCTATGGAACACAGAAAGTGACCTCCATTTGCTATTGGACATGCAAAATGGAGTAGTTTGCTGATAGACTGCTTCTTTTGCAGGTGGACACTGAATCCAATAAAATATTTATTTCTGGACTTAGAGGAGAGAGAAAAGTGGTGAGATGTCCATAATACCCTTGCCACTTTCTTCTTCCTGGCTCCCCGTCTTTTTTTTCAAGGTGCAGTGAATCGAGTCCGCGCGCCAACTGCCTGCTCGTCGGCTGTCTGGCGGCGGCACAGCTTCCACGTCCTCGTGGCCTAGGCAGGCGCAGGCGGACGGAGCATGGGACGGGCACGGGGGCAGCTGTCGATGCAGCCTGGGCGGGCATGGGCAGCCTTGCAGCCTCGCCAGTAAAGACCATGGTGGGCACGGTCAGTGTCGGGGCTTGTAGCCTAGGCAAGCGCGGGCAGACGGAGCATGGGCTGGGCGCGGGGCGGATGGAGGCCACGGCTGGCATCGTGGCTAGGGCAGGCGCTGGTGGCCCCGCGGCCTCGCTGGAGCTGGCCATGGTAGGCGCGTCCATCTTCGGGGCCGGGCTCATGGCCTGAGCAGGCGTGGAGCGAATGGAGGTCGCTGCTTGGGCAAGCACGGGCGGCCTCGCTGGAGCCATCCATGATGGGCTGGGCTCACGCGAACGGATTCATGTGCTCTGCTCGTCCTGCGCAGTGGCAGAGCCCACGCCCGCGGCCTGTCGGTGGTGGCACTGGCGACCGGCAGATCCTGCACACGCCGGCAACTGATGGTGGCCCGCGCGCCCCTGCCTGAGCCCGAACGATGAGTGGGGGCAGAACAGGGAGCCAAGAAGAAAACAGAACAGGGGTATTTTGCACATTTCACCACTCTTCTCTCTACTCCAACCCGGAAAAAAATATTTTATTGGGTCGAGTGTCCACCAGCAAACATACCCCAGATCTTCACATCACCGCCGGTTCAAAAATCCCCAACAATGCTGGATTTTGAACCAGATGTGGCATACCGGCAGTGATGAAGGGGGCTCACCACTACCGGTTATAAAAACAGACAGTGACGTGGAACTGGCAGTGATGTGTTGTTTAGGAAAATCTAAAAAAATGGCTGAAAATAGGGAAAAGTTTTAATTATGGGAGAGGTCAGGTTAATGGTGGGGGAGGGCCAGTTGGCCAGGGAGAGGCGGGGTGATGGGATGAGATGGTGGCTCTACATGGCTGGGGTGAGACAGAGCCAGAGGTGGACAAGTTTGTCATGGGTGGGGCGGTACGTTGTGGTGGGCAAATTTGGTGATGGATGAGAACAAGCGAAAATTGGTACAATGACGATGCAAACACTCTTTCTTTGTATCGTAGAGGTAAAGGACATTAGAGCATCTCCAAGAGTTTGGCATATCCCTTTCCCATCCTTTTTTTAATGAAAAAAATGACAAAAACTCATCTCCAACAGTTTGCCATAAAGCTTTCCCTTCTTTTGCCAAATCCCTCACATTCATCTGCGTGCAAATATACGCGCGACCTGGGAGCGCGTATCCCAAGGTGGAAGGGCTTAAACGTGTATAGAAACAAATTCAGGGTTGTAGGTGAGAAAAACAAATCTAGGTACGACATGAAAAAGCACGGCCCAGGCACAACCCGACCTGACTCGCATAGTGCCAGTGCCTGACACGCCCTGTCACAGTGTCGTGCCTGGGCCGCCAATTCGGCCCATAGTGCCGGCCCAGGCATGGCACGGCTAACAAGCCGGCCCGACGCTAGCACGATTATTTCCCACCGTTGGATGATATCTAGAAAATTTGGAACGTTAGATGTACATATCACAGTATATAATGACTCTTCAAACCCTAGCCCCAATCCAAACACTTCATCCCACCGCCAAGATCCGAAATTCCTTGTTTGGTTTTTGATAATTGATGAAACCATTTATGAACTAATTCTATGCTTTGAGAATATGACATAAGATAGGATTATCCAACTTGGAAAATGGAGCATGGTGGACAATAATGGTGATGGTCATGGTGACATGCCAATTGTGCTCCAACGAGAGAACAAGAAAGAGAAAAACAAAATGGGCTCAAGGCAAAGGTATTTTCATAGGGCTATTTTATTTTGCACTCAAGACATCTAGCGGATGTGAGTGATTTATGTTTGATAACCGTACTATAAAGAGAAGAATATCATAATCGCTTTACTCACCTAGTGCCACCTATTTGAATTGCAAAATTGCATATGCATATGGGTTAGTGACGTGGCGACTCGATGAGAAACTCCTTGAAAAAGGCTTGAGAAAATGTCATCTAATTATGCTCAAGAGGTTGACATATTTTTTGGATTTGATGACATATTATTTGGATTGAGATTTATTGGAAATCTTGGAAAAGAAATTTGAGAGGAAAAGAATTAATGAAAAAGAATATACATATACATGTATATATGGATTGTACTTGCACGTGTACCACTCATGGCCGACCGGCGGTGTGCTTGCTAGCTTGCTTAGTGCAAGTACTTGTGCACTTACATGTATACGTGACAAGCTTTTGCATGTGTTGCCTGCTTGCTTCGTCGAATATATATGCACACATACATGTGCTATATATATAATCATTTGGCAGGGCTGCTTGTTTGACTTCGATTAAAAAAAAAGGAAGTCGATCGTACTGCTGGGCGCCGGGATCAGATGTCCGATGGGTAAATACCCGACGGGTAGTGCCCACCCGTACCCGCACCCGCCGGAGTAAATTTTACCCGTCGGGTTACCCGTATCCGCACACGGGTAGAAAAATCATTCCATACCCGCACCCGCGTGGGTAAATTCTACCCGATGGGTAACCCGTACCCGCGAACATAACCGAGTATGACATATGAAATGTTTTATAAATTCAAACATTTAATAAATATTAGGTCAATACATGTGCACAAAAGCAAATCTAACGTCAATTAACAACAATACTAGTGTTATATATGTAGACTTTAGTTGAATTGACTCAAATACTAGTGTTATATGGGCCAAATTTATTAGGATTGCTAGTGGCATATGCGGGTATTTATTACCCACGGGTAGACGGGTATGGGTAGCATACACCCGCACCCGCATACCCGATGGGTAGAAGATTTCTCCCAATAACGTACCCGCGGGTAGAAAAATCATTCCACACCCGCATCTTTATCGGGTAAAACCCGCCGGATCTTTTCGGGTTTTGGGTATCCGTTGCCATTTTGAGTCCCAACCTTGCTAGCTGGTGCTTGCCCCGTCGACCGTGCTGCTGGGCTAGAGCTGTTGGGCTGCTTGCTCTCACGCTGGGCCACGCCTGCTGCTGCCCTGCTGGGCCACGGTGCCGCCGCTACCGCGCTGCGTCGCTGCTGCTTGGACTGGCCACTCGCCGCACGCTACTTGGCCTGCTTGCTGCCTGGCAAGCTAGCAAGCGTTGGTTGTACTGGTTCATTCGACGAAGCTGCTGCTGCGGCCTGTCTGTGACCGTTCGAAAGAAAGAGAGCAGGTGCTCTGGTGCTGCCGCCGCCGTCGGAGGTGCCGAGCTGGCTCCCTACCGTTGGGGCTCTGCCCGTTGGAGTTTCTGCTGGTGGCTAGAGAGTATAAGTGTGAGCTGCTCTCCTCCTTTCTCTCCCTCTTGGAAATTCAAAATACACAGTGAGCTTCTCTGTTCTTGCTCTTCAAATTCTAAGTGAGCCCCAATCCTCAAATCCCTCTACTCCTTTGATTCGAGCTGTAATCAAGGAGGGATAGCGCTCTAGAGTTTGATTCAAGAGGATTTCTTCCCTCTACTCTCCGTTTCCTTGGTGGATTTGTGTTCTTGAGAGGAGGTTGGGAAACCCTAGTGTATTGCATATTGTGATTCAATTTCGTGACACTAGGTGGTGATTTGCGATTGTGGTAATCTTATTACTCTTGGTGATTGCCGTCACCTAGGCGGTTGGCGTTGGATTGATTGGTGAGGGGGATTTGGTGATTGTGTCCCCCCCAATCAAGGTGATATTGTGAAGGGTTCTTGAGCTTACCCGGTGGAGGACCAAATTGCTACTTTAGTGGATTGCTCGTGGCTTACGTATCCCTCTTGTGAGTGATTCATTGAGTTCTGAAAGGTCCTAAATGGCTAGGAAGGGGGGGTGAATAGCCTAATAAAAATTCTACAAATTCACTAGAGCAACTTATTAGTAAATAACAAAGCGTAAATGCGTTTGCTCTACCTCTACTTGTCGGCAAGCCACCTATAAACAATTCTAGTTGCTAGAGTCTCTAATTCATACAAATGGCTAAGTTACTACTTACCAACTTGGTGAAAGAGCTAGATTACACTAAATAAGTCTAAGTAACTAGCAAATCTACACAAACTACTCAAGCACAAGATATATATAAAGTATTGCAAGAGATGAGTAGAATGATATACCAACGTGTAGAGGCTAGTCAATCCAATCACCGGAAGATGATATCACAATATAGACAATGAAGCCAATCACTGGGAGACAACAATCACACAATGGAGAGACACAAGATTTACCCCGAAGTTCACTTGAGCACCCTCAAGCTACGCCTCCGTTGTGCCGACCTTCTCACGTGTGGGGCAAGGTGGAGCTCACTCCTAGCCAAGTGTCTTTAGGCTACTTGCACCTAAAGCAAATGAGAGGTACCTACGACACGAGCAATGTATTAGAGTATCAATTTGGCACTCCGCCGGGGAAGATCACAAACCCCTCACAAATCACCGGGAGGTGGGCAAGAACAATCACCGTCTCTTCCCAACGCCTCCAACAATCTCCAAACCGTCTAGGAGTGGTGCTCTCCAAGAGTAATAAGAAATTCACAATTGCAAGAACCACCTAGTGCCACAAATATGAATCCTGAAAATGCAATGTACACTAGGTTTCCCCAATCTCCTCTCAATAACAAGAATCCACCAACGAGATGGAGAGGAGAGGGAAGCAATCCTCTTGGAGCTCTTAGATCGATATCTAGCACAAGCTCCCTCGATTGATTTCAGCCCAAATCAATAGATCGAGAGGGAGGAGAAAATGAGAGCTAGGGTTTGCAAAAAACAACTCAAGAGAAATGAAGCTCACTGTGATTTTCGAATTAGGCAAGAGGAGGGAGCAGAGAGGGGAGCAGCTCACTTTTATGTGCTCTGGAATCAGCAGCTCCAACGGGCAGATCCTTCTCCAACGGTCGGCAGGAGCAGCGGCAGCACCAGACGAGCGCTCTCTGTTTCTCTATTTGCTCGGGCGACGGCGGCTTCGTATCGAAGAAACAACGAACCAGCTGGAGCTTTTCTTCGAAGGGAAAAACGGACCAGACTGCAGCTTCATCGAACGGACCAGCAGGGGCCAGCAAAACGGACCAGTCCCGCTCAGCTTCGCACTTGGGCCTGCACCTCCGCACAGCAGCTCCTGGCCCAGCATAGCGTGGCCCATTCACCCAAGAAGCAGCAGCACGTCGACATTTCAAATAGAAAATCAGTCCATCGGCCGATCAGCAAGCCAGCAAGCTAGCTAGTTAGCCAGTACGTGCAAGTGCTCAACATATATACGTATATACAGTTTGTGCATGTATCCAACGTCCAAGCTAGGACGTGTATGTGCACACCATATATATGTGTATATATTGCTCTTCCTTTTTTTTTCCCAAATATTCAATCAATTCTTGATCCAAATAAAATGCCATCTTATCCAAAAATATGTCAAACCTCATGACCATATTTGATAGCATTTTTCAAGGAGTTTCTCATCAGTCGTCACGTCACTAACCCATATACATATGCAATTTGAAATTCAAATAGGTGGCACTAGGTGAGTAAAGCGATTATGACTTTCTCCTCTTTCTGATACGGTTATCAAACTTAAATCACTCACACCCTCTATGGTGTCTTGAGTGTAAAATCAAAATGGCCCTATGTTTATACCTTTGCCTTGAGCCTATTTTGATCCTCGAAACCACTCCAAGCTGAGCACTTGATCATCTTTTGGATCACCGCGATCCTTCCACCATGACCACCGTGCACCACACTTGAGTCGACCAATCTCTAACTAATCAAACACTTAGCATAGAGAGATTAGTTCTAGGATGTCACTAATTAGCCAAAACCAAACTAGAGATCTTCAATCTCTCCTTTTTTGATAATTGGTGACAACCCGCATAAAGATATTATAATAAAAGATTTTTGAACCTATCATGGTTGTCCAAGCATTTTGCTCATGATTATAGGTTTGGACAAACATCGTAGTTTCGGTTTTGGTAGCATGAGCTCCCCTACATGTATGCCTAGAGTTTGGAATTAAGCTTTGCATACATGTATGAATATTAAAATTTTGGGAGTGAGCCATGTTACCAAAATGATGCTATGGTGAAAGAATGGACCTTTGAGCGTGATACCAATCGAGTTGCGTCTTTCTCACCATACAAGCATCATGGATAGCTAGATATTTCATCAAAACTCAAAGTACCATGTGAGATCACATTATAAGCATAGGTACTTGAATTTAGAGCGGAAATCAAAATATCTAGATACCACTTGGTATGGCATATTGCCACTTATGCATGCTAGTTGATCAATCATCAAACAAAGTGCTACTAGCATACACCACACAAGCATGTATATATGAAATTTAAATACATGTGCAAGAGCAAGTCATATGTTAGTGCACAAACAAATGCAACAATGAGCTTATGAGCTTGCTCCCCTACTTGTGTGCTTTCAAAAAATTTTAATCCCCTTCTAATCTTTATGCACTAATCTCTCTCCCTTTGTCACCGATTGACATAAAAGGATAGATCATGTTCTTTTGATATTGGAAAGATTAGTTTTCAAATTGGCCAAATTTGGATAGCTTGCCATACATGTAATTCGGGTTTGAACCAAAGACAAGCTTTGTCACACCTCATGACAAGGGTTATCATGTCTATGTTGAATTATACATTTGACAATATATCCAAATTCAACACTTGAGATTGCAAGCCTACAAGCATGTCATATGTCATCACTAGATCAATCAAGCAAATAGAACAATAGTGATGGCATACATACATTGAAATTCATTGCTTTTCCATGAATGCAACCTAAGGAACAAGTTGTATGTCTATATGTCCTAACAAGTCCTTAGATATCATGATGACATGTCAAACAATTTCACTTTTGCTTTGGCTCGGTGGAGAGGCATGTCACATATATGGGGTGCATTCAACTCATATTGGAGAAGTCAAGAATGTTCAATTCATTTCTTAGCTTGCAAAATCTATTCTCATCAAGTGGCTTGGTAAAGATATCGGCAAGTTGATCTTCGGTACCAATAGGATGGATTGCAATATCTCCTTGTTGTTGATGCTCTCTAATGAAGTGGTGTCTTATATCAATATGCTTGGTTCTTGTATGTTGCACCAGATTTTTGAGTCATCTTGCAAAGCACTTTCATTGTCACAATACAAAGGTACTTTGTTGAAGTCAAAACCATAATCCTTCAATGTGGACCTCATCCAAAGTAGTTGGCAACAACAACTCCCCGCACTAACATACTCGGCTTCGACGGTAGAGAGTGTCACACTTGTTTGCTTCTTTGATGACCATGACACAAGAGATCTTCTAAGGAATTGACAAGTGCCACTAGTGCTTCTTCTATTGATCTTGCAACCACCATAGTGAGTCCGAATATCCAACAAGTTCAAAACTAGACCCCTTTGGATATCATAAGCCAACATCTTGTGTATGCTTCAAATACCTCAATATTCTCTTTGCGGCCTTGAGATGACTCTCTCTTGGTGAGGATTGAAATCTTGCACACATGCATACACTAAATATGACATCCGGTCTTGATGCGGTCACATAGAGTAGACTACCAATCATAGACCGAAATAGCCTTTGATCAACCATATTGCCTTTGAGATCATTGTCCAAGGTGTCACTTGTACCCATGGGAGTTGAAATCCCCTTTGCATCTTCCAAGCTAAATTTCTTGATCATGTCTCTTATGTACTTGCCTTGACTTATGAATGTGTCATTCTTCATTTGCTTGATTTGAAGCCCAAGGAAATATGTAAGCTCTCCAAGCATAGACATTTCAAATTCTTTGGCCATCATTCTCCCCAAACTCTTCATAATAGTTTTGATTTGTTGACCCAAATATGATATCATCCACATATATTTGCAATATGAACAAATCCTTGCCAATCTTTTTGGTGAAGAGAGTAGTGTCGGCCTTCCCCATCTTGAAGCCTTTCTTGAGTAGGAAGTCTCTCAACCTCTCATACCATGCTCTAGGTGCTTGCTTCAAACCATACAATGCTGCCTTCAACTTGTACACATGGTTAGGCTTGTGATAATCTTCAAATCCGGGAGGTTGCTCAACATATACAAGCTCATTGATGTAACCATTGAGAAATACACTCTTCACATCCATTTGGCAGAGCTTGATGTCATGGGCACATGCATAGGCTAATAAGATTCTAATTGCCTCTAATCTTGCCACCAGAGCATATGTTTCACCAAAGTCAAGACCCTCAACTTGAGTGCAATCTTGTGCAACTAGTCTTGCTTTGTTTCTAACCACTATGCCATCTTGATCTTGCTTATTTTTGAACACCCACTTGGTTCCAATGACATTATAGTCGGTTGGCCTTTCTACCAACTCCCAAACTTCATTTCCATCAAAGTTGTTTAGCTCCTCTTGCATTGCCAAGACCCATTCTTCATCTTTCATGGCATCCTCAATCTTCTCCGGCTCTTTTTGTGACACAAAAGCAAAGTGCTCACAAAATGCCGTAAGTCTTTCTCTTGTTTGCACTCCACTAGCAATATCACCAACAATTTGATCAATTGGGTGATCTCTAGTAATACTTGAATTTTGGAGTATTGTTAGTTGATTGCTTGAACTTGGTTGATCATTTGATGTGCCTTGCACTTGAGATGATGTACTAGCTTGTATCATTGGAGATGGTTGCACTTGATCTTTGTCATCTTGGACATCTATCACTTGAGTTGGCCTAATGTGCCTAATGTCCATGTTCTTCATTGCTTCTTCCAATTGAGTACCACCAAGATCATTGAGATTCTCTTCTTCATTTTGGGACCCATTGGTTTTATCAAACTCAATATCATGTACTTCCTCAAGTTGACCACTAGTGCTATTCCACACTCTATATGCTTTGCTTGTAGTGGAATAACCAAGCAAGAACCCCTCATCACATTTCTTGTCAAACTTGCCCAATCTAGTGCCTTTCTTTAAAATGTAGCATTTGTAACCAAAGACTCTAAAGTATGCAATGGTTGGCTTTCTTTCATTCAATAGCTCATAAGGTGTCTTGCTCATCAATGGATGACAATACAATCGATTGATGTAGTAGCAAGCGGTATTGATTGCTTCGGCCCAAAATGATTGACTCACATCATATTCACTAAGCATTGTTCTTGCCATGTCCATGAGAGTCCTATTCTTTCTCTCAACTAGGCCATTTGATTGTGGTGTGTATGTAGGTGAGAATTCATGCTTAATGCCATAGTCATTACATAGCTCTTCAATTCTTGTATTCTTGAATTCACTCCCATTGTCACTCCTCACTTTCTTGATGGTAACATCATATTCATTGCACACTTGCTTGAGAAATGTCTTGAAGATGGAATATGTGTCACTCTTGTCATTGAGAAAGAATACCCATATATATCTAGTGAAATCATCCACAATCACAGATCCATACTTATTGCCACCAATACTAGTATATGTGGTTGGTCCAAATAGATCCATATGCATCAACTCAAATGGCTTGCAAGTGCTCATAAAATTGTCATACCCGGTTTTAAGAACAAAACCAGATACACACCATATGTGAGCCCAGGAAGTCAAATCTCACATATAGTTACAATTAAAGGAAATATCAAAACATAATGCTTAATACATAACAGAATTTATACAAGAAGATAACCTCAAAGCGCGAACAACGGAAAGACACTCCGATCCCGGAATGAAGCCTCGCCCACGGGGACAAACCGACCGGTTGATCACAAGCCCGACTCCTTCAAAACTCTAGTAATCTTGCAACTCTCCTGGTTTGAGTGGGAAATTGCAAGGGTGAGTCCATGTCGAACTCAAAGCAAATATAACATGGGGGTTATGAAGCTCAAAGGTCGACCTTTGGTTTAATGCGGTAAGCATTTTAGTGAGTCACAATTTTAGTATTAATTAAGCAAGTAGTTGTGCTTAAGCCCCATATATTCCCATATCATAATTGTAACAACATCTGTCATAAGTCTCCATCATCATCATCAACATCATCACCGTAGTCACCATCAACTTAAATCCATGTCTCTACCTCATCTCAATCTCAACACTCAATCTCAACATTGGTGACCATCTATTCCTTGAGTTTTCCGGGCCGCTCGTGACCGTGAGCACGGCTAATATATCGGTTTGATCAAACTCTGCTTGAGAGGTGTACACTTTCTTTGTGAGTCATGATTCTCAAATGCACGGGTTAGCAAGGCCCAATACACCAAGAATCATATAAAGCCTTTCAATGGTTCTTCTAAAATGTCGAGTCGCTAGGATTCAATGGTTATTACGTAGGATCCAACCCCGTGGCGCTGGGTTCCCATAGTCGACCTTCCCCATTTGCGCCACAAGAGGGTAACCCCGACAAGATAGGAAAGGTCCATTGACCGACTAAAAGTCGAGCCATATAACCCCCACAGTTGTACTGTAAGTCCCAGCTTTTGCCGAAGGATAAGTCCTTATGGAGGGCCAAGAGTACCATGAAGAAGCATGAACTCTCACCCTATGGTCCGGGTTGGTAAACATCATCTCATACAAACCATTGTATATATAACATATTCATCATTAGATCACGTTTATATAAAGTTGAGCACTAGCAAGATACTACCCATATGCAAACATCCCCATAGGCAACAAGGTACAAGATAACAATAACTATGTTATAATCTCTAAGTTTGTCAAGGTGGACACATGCAAATGAATCATGATTATAAAGTGTATAGGTAACAAGGATAGTCCCATGCTATACTTGCCTTAAACTCAATTCCTTCTTATTTAATTTCTTCAAAGAACTCCGAGGATCCCGATCTTCAAATAATTCCGATCTTCGAACTGCTCCTTGTCTACTAGATCACCAACATCTTCTTCTAGACCACCAACATAAAACTCACCGGTGAACATCGTCATAATTCACCACACAAGCATCCAAGAAATCATACACAAAGCAAACAATAGAACTATATTAGAACATTACACCAACAGTATGAAAACAAGATGAAAGGTTTATAAAACAAATCTACGTCTCGCTACAATCACACAGACGCGAAGATCACGAAAATCGGAGCTAGAAAGTGAAAGTTATGAATTAAACAAGATTTCCTTTAGTAAAACAAATTAAATCAAACTTTAAATTTGAAAAGTTCTAAACACGGTTAACAGCACTGCTAATGCGAAGTTTACGTCGTTACGAACCTAACGCAACTTGAACGGGTCAAAACGGATTTAAAATGAGTAAGTTATGGCCAAAACAAGATTCAGGGGCATAACCTGCGAGGAATCGGGGACTAGATCTTGATTAACCATAGCCACCGAGGGCTAACTCGCGAAACCAGACGGGCAGGGGCTATTCTTTTAAATACTTTTGAACTGAATAGGATCTCGGTTGAAAACTAGAAACCACAAGGGCTTTTCCGCAAAAGTGGCGGATCGGGGTGGACCTCGATGACTCTGGCCAGTGCATGCGTGGCGGTGACGTGGCGCACACGTGGCGGCCACGTGGGTGTCGACCGGCGCCGGTTGACCCGGTTGACGGTAAGACATCTAATCTGGATCGTCGGGACCCAGATCGACGGCCAGAAGGGAGCTGGCGACATTGGTCGCCGGGCGGCGGAAACGCGGCGCGGCCGGTTCGCGGCGGGAGGCTCGCCGAGTACGCCAGTAATGGCGCTCCGGTGGTCTATTCGTCGCGCGGATGGCACGGGAGGGAGCGGGCGGCCTCGCTGGACGCGATGCGCTCACTCAGACGCGGCGGCTAGCGGCTGGAGACGCGGATCGACGCGCCGGCGCTGGCTAGCGGCGGCGGCGACGCCATTGCTGCGCGGAGTGGTGCGAGGAGAGGGAGAGAGCGACGCAAAGGGCACCGGTGTGAAGCTCACCTCCGTGCGGAACTCGGGACGGTGATATCGACGACGGAGGCGCACCGGATAGGGAGATCGAGGCGGCGGCGCTCGTGCTCGAGGTGGTGGCGGATTCGATTAGGGTTAGGGTTTGGAGGCAGCTCGAGAGGATGGCGGCGCAGGCCTAGGGTTCCAAGGGGAGAGCAGGGCACTGGGCTCGCCTCTTATAGGAGCGGGGAACATCGGGGCGCACGCCCGAGGCGGATCGAGCGGCAGCGGTCGCCGTCCGCGCGATCCGGAGGCGGGGACGACGACGCCCGCCAACGTGGGGCCGGGCTATAGCGGGGCCCGCGAAGGCGTTGGGACAGAGACGCACAGGGCGTCTTCCGCTGCTTGGCTGCTGCTTCTTCTTTCGCCGCTACTAGGCCTATTGGGCGGCCCATGGGGGGCACCAGCCCTGGGGAGAGGAGGCCAGGCCGGCCTTTCTTTGGTTATTTCTTTGGGCCAAAAGCCCGAGGAGAGAAAAAAGGAAATGCTTTTCTTTTATAAATTCATTTCCAAAGCTAATTTCAAACCAATTTCAAAAAGCTTTTTGAAATCCTTTTCAAACTTTGGTCAAATCCACTCACTCAATAAATTAAATGCATCAGCATGAATGCACCACAAACTTTCTAAGCCTTATGATAAATTTTAATTTAACAAAAATTATTTATTTCCCTATGTTTCATGAGCACCAAAAATTCAAAATTAAACCATTCAACTCTATTTTCAAAAGAGGCAAAATTTGGGGTGTGACAAAATTCTTCTTAGGATGAGTATTGCCTACTTGCTTGCCGGCTTGACATGCACTACAAGGTCTATCCTTTTCAAACTCAATTCCATTCAAGCCTCTTACTAGATCATGCTTCACTAGCTTGTTCAATTGTTTCATGCCAACATGACCAAGTCTTCTATGCCATAACCAACCCATATTTGACTTTGAGATCAAGCATGTACTCAATTTAGCTTCACTAGTCCCAAAATCAACTAGATAGAGATTGTCATGCCTAAAACCTTTGAATATCAACTTTAAATCATCAACACTAACGACCTCAATATCATTGACACTAAATATGCATTTGAAACCAAGGTCACATATTTGAAGCAAGTTGAAGTTCACCGTGTCAACAAGTGCCACATTGGATATGCTCAAATCATTAGTGATTGCAATCTTCCCAAGTCCTTTAACCTTGCCTTTGCCATTATCACCAAATATTATACTCCCACCACTTGACTTTTATATCAAAAGAGTTGAACATTCTAGCATCACCGGTCATGTGTTGAGTGCACCCACTATCAAGAATCCAATGCCTCCCTCCGGCCTTGTAGTTCACCTACAAAACAAATCAATGAGATTTAGGTACCCATCTTTGCTTGGGTCCTTAGAGGTTAGTCACCAAAGACTTTGGCACCCAAATGGACTTCTTCTTTGGTCCCATAATTGGTGTACCAATGAACTTTGCCTTAACACCATTCTCTCTCTTGGTAAGCAAATAACAAGAATCAAAACAAATAGAATGCACTTTGTTTACTTTCTTGTTGGTGTTTATTTTAGCACATTTTTGCTCTTGATGCCCAACTTGCTTGCATCTATAGCAATAAGAACCGTTACTTTTTTACAAAGCTAGGCTTTGGAGTCACAAAGGCCTTCTTGCCCTTCTTGGGGATATACCCTAGACCTTCTTTGTTAAGGGAAAATCTTTGACTACCCAAGCATTTTATTAACTTGGCATCCCCACCATATGCCTTACCCAAGGCATGGGTGACCTCATCCACCTCTCTCTTGAGAGTCTCATTCTCAACTAATAATGATGAATCTAAAATCTTTCCATCACTACTAGTGGAGGTAGAGTGGGTTGATGTGGATGTGGAAGGTATGTTTGGTTCTTCAACATCAACCATGAATGGTTCATCTATGATGTCACATGTTGAACCAACACTCCTCTTGGAGGTCAAGACAACCTTGTCACTTTTAGCAACTAGCAAGGAATGAGCTTTCTCAAGCTTTGTGTGAGCAAGTTGAAGCTCCTCATGGTCTTTCTTTAGACACTCATAAGAGGCTTCTTGCTCCTTAAGGCTCTTTTCAAGAGAGGCAACTCTCTTTTCCAAAGCCTTACATTCCTTAGCCTTAGCTATGAGAACAATGTTGGCTTGCTCCATTGCCTCAAACATTTCATCTTTAGTGGGTTCATTTGATTCATCATATTCAATCTCACTATCATATTTTACTTCATTAGGATATGGTTCATCATCATCACATACCTTAGTGGCCTTAGCCATGAAGCATGAACCGGAGGATGAGTCAAATAGAGAAGGCTTTTCTTGATCAACCAATGCCATCATTGCCTTGCCTTCTTTTTCCTCATTAGACTCATCACTATCCTAAGTCACAATAAATGCACCATCTTTGCCCTTCTTGAAGATGGCATTGTTCTTGCCCCTTCTTTGGTCCTTGTTGTTCTTCTTGTCCTTCCTATGAGGACATTCATCAAAGAGATGATCGGGACTATCACACTTCCAACATAGCCTCTTCTCTTCGTTGCCCTTGGGAGTGTCCCTCTTCTTGTAATTCCCAAATCTTCTCTTGTACTTGAGCATGGTGCCAAATTTCTTGACTACCAAAGCAAGAGCTTCATCAATCTCTTCTAGGCCGGTTTCATCACATTCTTCTTCTTGAGCTTTTGCCTTGCCCTTGCATGAGGAAGAGGATGCCTTGAATGCAACGACCTTCTTTTCCTCAACCTTCTTGTCTTCCTTCTTCTCTTTTGCATCCACATCATGATCATACTTGTCAAAGGTCAACACCTCTCCAAGCAAATCATTTGGCTTCTTTATATCAAGCCCATCTCTTTGTAGCTTGAGAATCAACATCTTGAATCTTGAAGGTAGACTAATCAAGAACTTGTGACAAAAGTCTTGATCTTGTGTCTTGTAGCCCAATGTCTTGAGATCATTTACAATCACTTGTAGTCGATGAAACATCTGAAGAATTGTTTCTCCTTCCTTCATCTTGAAGGTCTCAAACTCACTCTTGAGGCCATATATAGCTTGGCACTCTTGACAACTTTCGTGCCTCGTATGTTTCACTCAATCTTGTCCATACTTCACTAGCACGATCCAAGTCCTTGATGCCCTCAAATATCTTTGCATCGATGGCATTGTATATGGTGTTGAGTGCCATCCGATTGCAAGTCCGGTTTGCCCTATCATCATCGGTGAGCTTGGAAGGGTCAAGGATGACATAATCACTCTCCGTCACCTCCAATAGTCTCTCATGTATAGAACCGAGGTACATAGTCATCTTTCTCTTCCAATAATCAAAAGAACTCTCACCATCAAAGTGAGGAGGCTTTCCCCCAACATGGTTGAACACAATATTAGCCATATCTTGCACCGAAGGGTGTTAATCCTTGCTCAAACGGTGACCACGGCTTTGATACCACTTGAAAGGTCCTAAATGGCTAGAGGGGGGGGGGATGAATAGCCTAATAAAAATTCTACAAATTCACTAGAGCAACTTGTTAGTAAATAACAAAGCGTAAATGTGTTTGCTCTAGCTCTACTTGTCGGTAAGCCACCTATAAATAATTCTAGTTGCTAGAGTCTCTAATTCACACAAATGGCTAAGTCACTACTTTACCAACTAGGTGAAAGAACTAGATTACACTAAATAAGTCTAAGTAACTAGCAAGTCTACACAAACTACTCAAGCACAAGATATATATAAAGTACTGCAAGAGAGGAGTAGAATGATATACCAACGTGTAGAGGCTAGTCAATCCAATCACCGGAAGATGATATCACAATATAGACAATGAAGCCAATCACCGGGAGACAACAATCACACAATGGAGAGACACAAGATTTACCCCGAAGTTCACTTGAGCACCCTCGTTATCGTCTCCGTTGTGCCGACCTTCTCACGTGTGGGGCAAGGTGGAGCTCACTCCTAGCCAAGTGCCTTTATGCTACTTGCACCCAAAGCAAATGAGAGGTACCCAAGACACGAGCAATGTATTAGAGTATCAATTTGGCACTCCGCCAGGGAAGATCACAAACCCCTCACAAATCACCGGGAGGTGGGCAAGAACAATCACCGTCTCTTCCCAACGCCTCCAACAATCTCCAAACTATCTAGGAGTGGTGCTCTCACAATTGCAAGAATTTTGATGGTAGTTATTGATCACTTTTATATATATGGGAAGCTCTTAAACATGGATGAATGCTACTAAAATATTATTATTACTAATAAATTTCACGAGTTTTGGTGCATACTCAGTTTTGCAGGAGAACTCCGGAAAACAGCGAAAACAGAGCCGAAAAGAGTGGGAATAGAGAAACAGGAGAAAAGGACAAAATCAGAGCGATTGGAGTAAATTATCAGGGTCAAAATGAGAAGAGAGGACACCTCGCCAAGGCCGGGGCCCACCCACTTCCAGGTGGGGCCGGGCGGCACCCCCTGAGCACGCCACGTGTTGAGCTTCTGGAACCTTCCTACAACCGACCTTTGGAGTTGATCTAGTCCGTCCAATCAAGTCGGTTTGATCCAAGGGCTGAGATTCATCCTATAGGGCTATAAAAGAAGGGGCAGGGCTACCCCCTGAAACCCTAATTCAGAATTCAGAATCCAGTATTCATAGACAGAATTCCTTCTCTTCTGAGAAGTTTAGGGTTAGAGAAAGTCAAGATCTTATGATTAGAGCATAGCCATTTCAGATTAGCTACAAGGATCTTGATTAGCAATCAAGTTTATTAGAAATAGAGAGATTAGTGAGGAGTGCTTGAGGAGGAGTTCCAGGCCTGTCGGGATCTTTCTTTTTGTATTCTGAGGATCATTCTCTTCGCGAGTGGAGGAGTGTATTGAGAGATTATCACGGTTTTCGACTTCATAATTAAAGTAAGTTTTGGTTTATTCTATTCTTCAAGTTTTCAACTCTTTTTTAGAGTACTTTAATCCTGGTTGCTCATGATTAGAGGGATAGTTTCTAGTGTAAGCGTGGTGTTTAGACTAGAGTTATCTGTGAATGCCACTTGCTTGGTAGGGATTCAGTGATAGTATCATAAAGGTGACTTTATAGCTTTATTGAGTCCTCTGTAGCCCACTTCCCACCAAGAAGAAAACAAGTAGGCTTTGTACATTTCTTAGTAGAGTGATTTTTGCCTTGCTTTATTAAGAATTAGCGTCCATGATAGAATAAATAGACTGGGGTTTATAGAGATTAGAACAAAAGAAGTCAGGTGTTATCTCCTAATTCTAGCTAGTTTCTTAAGTACTTTGATTGTGAAGTGGATTGGGTAAACGCTAGTTATACTCACCCTCTTTGTTCCTTTGGGTTCGATATTTTAAAACCGGGAGTTCATGTTTTGGTGAAGTGCTACAACGGTATTTCTATCTGTGCGCTTATGGATAATTTTACAATGACATTGTGTGCATATAATTTATACCAACAAGCATTTACGTTCGTTGCCGAGAACGGTAGTTTTCTTTGGATAGTAACTTAGAGTATTACCTTAATCTTGTATCATATAGTTATCATTTATCTTTTATTGTTTGTTTGCATTTACTTTCAGTATTTACTTTCTATATTTATTTTTAGTATTTATTTCTTTATCCTTTACTTTGTTTTTATTGATTGCTTTTATTTCTTGTTTTATATAAAAAGAAAATGTCACAAAAATACTTATATCAATTTGGAGCACCTTCGGAGTTGTACCTTAGGCGGTTGAATCAAATAGACCTATCTTAACTTACGCCTATGAGTTACGGTAGGAACTTATCCAATTAGTTCGGGGAAAATCTTTTCTTTGGAGATGAATATGAGAATTCTTATTCTCATTTGAGTGATTTTGACCGAGCTTGTGCTAGCCTACATTTAGAGGGTATGAATGATGAAACCCTTAAGTGGAAGCTCTTTCCTTACTCTTTGTGGGGAGAAGCCAAGCATTGGTATAAGCTTCGTATCAATAGTTTCCAAGAGGATTGGGAAGCCTTACAATCTGAATTTTGCCTACAATTTTACCCAATTCGGAAGATTGTCAAGCTTCGTTTTAGAAGTCTTGAAGTTTAAACAATTAGAGGATGAATCTTTAGGTAAAGCTTGGGAAAGACTAGAGTCAATCCTAAATTCTGGTCCCAACCTTGCCCTACCTGAACCTATGGTTACGCAACATTTCTATATGGGCCTTAATCAACACACTTTAGATTATCTTAACACATCCTCGGGAGGATCGTTCTTGCGCAAAACCCTAGATGATGCTAAGGCTGTCCTTACACGCATCACACAATGTCTTCCTGATGAGAAGGAGAAGTGGTTAGAGGAACCAAAGCCAGTAGAGCCAGATTCTTTAGAAACATCCCAAACCATACAACCTATAGATCCTGAACTAGCTCTAGACGATAAGGAGGATACTCCTCTTTCTGATTTTATGCTTGATTTTGAAGATGAATTGTTTGCCGATTTCGGAAACACTTCAAAATATCAAGTAGAGAGAAAACCTTATGGGCGGTCTCTGACAATTGAGCTCTCTAGGGAGAAGTTCTTGAAAGAGACTATGAAAAGATTAATTTCTATCATGAGTTTTGAGTGGGTAGAAGAGTCAGAGCTTTCACCCGATATCATTCGATTAGACACACCTTCTATACCCATTAAATGCCAATTCAATAGAGGACCTTTCGATGCCCTATATAATCCTATGGTAGGAGTCAACATCATATGCGCTCTCTTTTTATGCAAGATTATGTTGACAACATAGTCTTGTCTCCTACCAATAAAAGATTAAAGAATCTTTTTTGGACACATTGTTCCAAGTTTAGGGATTCTTCATGTAACCCCCATGATTATTAATGGAATACCAGTCCAGCTAAATTTTTATATCTTTGACATTCAAGAGTTTGACATCCTAATAGGTCAACCTATAGGAAAGTTTCTTATGGAAGGAGAGCACGGAAAGTTAGACTTTAGCCTCGGGAGAGATCTTAAGTTTTCTATAACTTATGATCATGCTTTAAAATCAAAATTTGAGTTTCCTCCTCGGTTAGAGCCTTTAGAAGAAATAATGGAAGTATCTTTTGATAATCCATTAGAATTTGAAGAAGAACTAGAAGAAGATACCCATCTTTTCATCAAAGAAAAGGATGAGGATCTTGTTGATCCTGGGCCTCTACAAGATCTTTTAGAAACTCTCAGACCTCCTATAGAGCTTAAACCTTTACCTGCTAGACTTTGATATGCTTTTCTTAATAATGACGAGGATTATCCTGTCATTATAAGTAATACGCTATCCCCAGAGGAATCTTTAAGACTTATAGCTGTCCTCGAGAGACATCGAGCTGCTTTCGGCTATTCACTCCAAGACCTTAAGGGAATCGGCCCAATTCTTTGCACTCATCGAATTCCCACAGATCCTAATATAGCACCTTCTAGAGAGCCACAACGTAGGCTAAATAATGCGATGAGGGAAGTAGTGAAGAAGGAGGTTTTAAAACTATTGCATGCCGGGATTATCTATCCTGTGCCGCATAGTGAGTGGGTAAGCCTGTTCAAGTTGTACCTAAGAACGGAGGTATGACTGTTGTCAAGAATGACAAGAATGAATTAATTCCGCAAGAGAACCGTTACTGATTGGAGAATGTGTATTGATTACAGAAAGCTCAATAAGGCAACTAAAAAGGATCATTTTCCTTTGCCTTTCATTGATGAGATCTTAGAAAGATTGGCTAACCACTCTTTCTTTTGTTTCCTCGATGGATATTCGGATATCATCAAATTCTCATCCATCCAAATGATCAAAGTAAAACCACATTTACATGCCCCTACGGTACCTATGCATATCGTAGAATGTCTTTTAGGCTATGTAATGCTCAGCTTCTTTTTCAAAGATGTATGATGTCTATATTCTCTCGAGATGATTGAAGAGATTATGGAGGTTTTTATGGATGATTTTTCCGTCTATGAAAAGACTTTTTGATGATTGTCTCGACAATCTAGATAAAAGTTCTCCAAAGATGTGAGGAGAAACACTTAGTCCTTAATTGGGAGAAGTGTCATTTCATGGTTCGAGAAGGAATAGTGCTAGGACATCTAGTATCTGAGAGGGGGATAGAAGTGGATAAAGCTAAGATAGAGGTGATAGAACAATTACCTCCACCAGTTAATATCAAAGGCATTCGTAGTTTCCTTGGTCATTGTGGTTTTTATCATCGATTCATTAAAGAATTTTTTCATTCATTGCTAGACCCTTGACCGGTTTATTAGCTAAGGATGTTCCATTTGTTTTTGATGAGGCTTGCATGAAATCTTTTAATACTCTTAAACAAGCCCTCATCTACGCGCAATCATCCAACCCCCAGATTGGTCGTTACCTTTTGAAATCATGTGTGATGCTAGTGATTATTTGTAGGAGCAGTCTTAGGACAAACTAAAGATAAGAAGCATCATGCTATTGCCTATGCTAGTAAAACTTTGACGGGGAGCTCAGCTTAATTATGCAACCACCGAAAAAGAGCTCCGGCTGCTATTTTTGCTATGGATAAGTTTAGATCTTATTTAGTGGGAGCAAAAGTTATTGTTTACACTGATCATGCTGCTTTAAAATATTTATTCACTAAGAAAGATGCTAAACCATGTTTGATTAGATGGAGTTTGTTACTCTAAGAATTTGATTTAGAAATAAAAGATAAAAGGGAGTAAAAATTTCATTTTCTTGAGATCACTTGTCTAGAATGTGTTTTGAGAATTCACAGAACTGCAGATCAATGATGCACTAAGGGATGACATGCTCTTCAAGATTGTCAAGTCAGACCCTCGGTATGCAAATATTGTTAATTTTATGGTTGCGGGTTATGTACCTCGGGGGAGAACAAGAGGAAGCTTCGTATATGAGAGTCGTCAACACATATGGGATCCGCCATACCTCTTCAGAGTATGTGCTGATGGTTTACTCAGGAGATGTGTGCCGGCAGAGGAAGGCATTCAAATTATTGAAAGATGTCACTCAGCACCATATGGAGGTCACTATGGAGCATTCAGAACCCATGCAAAGATTTGGCAGAGTGGATTCTTTTGGCCAACAATGTATGAAGACACGAAGAATTTCATCAAAAGATGCAATGCTTGTCAAAGGCATGGCAACATAAACTCAAGAGATGCTATGCCACTCACCAACAATCTACAGTCGAGATCTTTTGGCGTGTGGGGAATTGACTACATGGGTCCTTTCCCACCATCAAAGAATTGTGAGCACATTTTGGTGGCAGTAGATTATGTTTTCAAGTGGGTTGAAGCAATACCATGCAAGAAGGCCAATTCAAAAAGCTCAAGAAAGATGTTTGAAGAAATCATATTTCCAAGATTCGGAGTCCCACGGATGGTAATAAGTGATGGAAGATCACATTTCATCGATAGAAGGTGTCATGACTATCTACGAAGTCATGGAATTAGACACAATGTAGCTACACCTTACCATCCTCAGACAAGTGGCCAAGCAGAAACATCAAATAAGCAGATCAAGAATATCTTGCAGAAGACGGTCAATGAAATGGGAACTGTATGGAAAGATTGACTACCTGAAGCACTTTGGGCATATAGAATAGCATACAAGACACCTTTGGGTATGTCTCCATATCAGTTGGTTTATGGAAAGACTTGCCATCTACCTATCGAGTTAGAATTCAAGGCACATTGGGCTATCAAGTGATAGAACATGGATCTTGAAGCCGCGAGGAGAGAAGAGAAAAATGCAAATATCAGAATTAGAAGAATGGCGAGAGAAAGCTTACCATAATTCCAAGATCTATAAAGAAAGAACCAAAAGATGGCATGACAAGAGGATCAAGAAGAAGGAGTTTGCACTGGAGACAAGGTATTACTTTTCAATTCCAGGGTGAAATTATTCGGACATGGAAAAACTTCGGAGTAAATGGGAAGGACCATTCACGGTAGTGAACTCATCATCACATGGAGCGGTGACTCTACAAACCAACGAAGGTATGTTATTCAAGGTAAATGGTCACCGACTCAAACTTTTTCTTGAACCCGATATTCCAACTTTAATTGTCGATAGTCCGGATTTTATCATTTTGCCATCATAATTCACAAATCTATTTTTCCAAAAAGAATTAAAATCATTGGAGTAAATTTAGGGTTCATTTTTTGAGCTAAGTTAGAGGTAGAAAAAAAAGTTGGACGCGAGAGGGGAGGGGGTGCCGGGCGGCACCACCCTTGCGCGGCACGCGCCCGTGGCCATTCGTGTGCCGGCCTTTTTCCATTATTTATTATTTATTATTTATTATTTATAGTTCTGAAATTTATACCAATGGTTTAGTACCATACCGTGAGCGTAGGAAGCCATACATCATTCCTTGGACTATATAATAGACCCCAGACCTATTCTTTTCTATTCATTCTCATCTGAGGAACCTACTCATCTTTTGAGAGGGTTCCATCTAAATCAAAACTTTAAATGGCAGAGCAGAACAAGACGACAAGGACCTCTGATCCCAGTGGCTCAAAGCCACCCCGTCTCGTAGTCGACGATCCTATTCATCGGGCGAGGATGCTGATCCATCAACTCAGGTTCAATGAACCTGTGAGGACAGATTCCACGCAGGAGGACCAATGTGGTACTCGAGAAGAAGAGGCCGCACCAAGACTGGTGGTGAGAAGGGCACCTGCCCCGGCTAATGCCTTTGCTCCGGCCGGGAGGGGCTCAGTTCCGGCAGACTGCTCCGGCACCTGCGGCACTGCCAGGTTTGCATTGGGTCGAGGCACCACTAGCTCTCCCTAGGCGTGCTATTCCTGAATAGACACCGCTACCTTCCTCGGTTGCTTGCTCCACCTACTGAGAGGAAGAGGGTTGCTTCCGAAGATCCTTCAGCAAGTTCGCTGAAGAGGACAAGGAAGACTGTCGCCATGGTGGATGACAGGGTGTCAATGGTCCAAGACACTCTGAAGTGGGCCATCGAGACTAGGAGTACTCACGCCCTGGGATGGTGAACACGACGTACTATGAGTGAAGGCGCTAGAGGCTCGAGTTCTTGGTTGATGGAGTTGGTGATGACCATTGTTGGCATCTTAGAGATCTAGTGGCCCATAGTATGAGCGGGGGACGTCACGAATAATAATAAATAAATAAAGTTTCGAGTCATGTAATTTCATTCTAGAGTCTTTATTTTGAGTCATTTTGTCGAGTCGAATAATAAATAAAGAAGTCATTTTGAGTTTTTAAAGTTTTTCTTAAGTTTTAGTTCTTACATTAATCTCTCTATTATTATTATGTGTGTTTTGGAAATGCACTTGTCTCCATATGTTTTCTTGATTAAGGAGTATAAAAAGAGACAAGTGTGGGGAGAGATCACAACAAGCACTTTTGCCTTCAAAGCAGGGTTACAAAAGTTCTAAGTATTCTTTACTTAAAATTATTCTTGAAATTATTAGAGCTTTATTTGCTTGCTTACTAGATTCTTAATGTGCTATTTGTCTTGACCTGTTCTTTGCTTAAGTTATTTCCAAACACAAGATTGCTATGATATGATCCTTGCTTTGAATATGCTAAGTTTATTTTAGTCATAATTTAAGTGAAAGACTTGCATAATATTTCACGAAAATCTTGTTGCTTTGTTGGAAACTTATTTATTAGGGACCCCATTTTAACTTAAGTTGTTGCAAGGTATGACATAGCGAGAATAAAGTGAACCCTGAATCTTGACATCTTGTTTTAGAAGAGTTTTCTTTTAAAATGCTTAAAATAAATAGCTATACTTCTCTGTGTGATAAATGCTATGTCCTACTAGAGCCTGTCTATACTTAGAAATATTTAGAGAAACCAGCTCATATGCTACTTGTTTTGTGTTGAGTTATTTTCAATACTAGTGACCTATGTAGTGTGGTTCATCAAGAAACACGTACACTCAGATACACTTGCTTTGCTTTCACATTGAAAGTACGCACAAACATGCTTTTATTTCCATTCAAAAATCTATTCCTACACTGAAAATAGACACAAAAATATTTAGGACTCATCAAATGCTCACTTATGTTTATCTCTCTATCTTCAAGTTTGTTATAAATAAAAGAAAAGGCATGGGCTATGCAAGAATAAATAAAAAGGGAGATGAAAAATGGACAAGTGTCCTACTGGCGAGTAGAGCCTACCTCCCTAGAAAAGAGAGAGTACAAAAAGAGACAAGTGTCCGCATAAAACAATGGGTACTTAGATACCCGCCTCTCTCAAGTAATAAAAAAAAAAAGATAGCCCATGGTCCTTCTTCTTATAAGTGTTCATTGTTCTAAAAAGAGACAAGTTTCTTGAGCATAGTAGAATTAGTTTTAGACACCATATTTTTCACACACTTTGCACTTCTTGATGTGACCCTACATTAGATCTTGGTCTTGATTTTGACAATATATACAAGATGAGTATGCTATCCCTTGACTTACCTAAAAACCCATATAAGCTTGATATTTATCATGAGCATTCTATGCTTTGGAGAGGATCTAGAAATACTATATATATATATATATATATATATATATATATATATATATATATATATATATATATATATTGAGTGATTGAGAGTATCATTTCTGAGGAGAAGGTATGCTATGTTTTTTTTTTCAAAACTCTATCAAAAGCTCCGATTAACTTGACTAAAGATAAAAGGGTGATCTACATTTTAAATTTGTTCTACTTTTCAACCGCCTAAAAGTTGGTTAGTAGACACATTGAATCCCTTGATGCAGGATAGACTAAGGAACATTTATGTTTGATGTCTTGATCTTAAGTTAAGTCTAAAAGTAAACCATCCTTTTATCGGGACGAGTAAAAGCATAAGTGTGGGGAGCTTGTTGATGGTAGTTATTGACCACTTTTATATATATGGGAAGCTCTTAAACATGGGTGAATGCTACTAAAATATTATTATTACTAATAAATTCCACGAGTTTTGGTGCATACTCAGTTTTACAGAGAACTCAGGAAAACAAATGAAACAGAGAAAAAAAGAGTGGAAATAGAAACGGAAGAAAAGGACAAAAATGAAGGCGATTGGAGTAAATTATCGGGGTCAAAATGAGAAGAGAGGACACCTCGCCAAAAGGGGCCCACCCACTTCAGGTGGGGCGGGTGGCACCCCGAAAGCACGCCACGTGTCGAGCTTTTGGAACCTTCCTACCACCGACCTATGGAGTTGATCTAGTCCGTCCAATCAAGTCGGTTTGATCCAAGCCGAGATTCATCCTATAGGGCTATAAAAGAAGGGGCGGGGCTACCTCCTGAAACCCTAATTCAGAATTGAGAATCCGGTATTCATAGGCGAAATTCCTTCTCTTACGAGAAGTTTAGGGTTAGAAAGTCAAGATCCTATGATTAGAGCATAGCCATTTCAGATTAGCTACAAGGATCTTGATTAGCAATCAAGTTTATTAGAAATAAAGAGATTAGTGAGGAGTGCTTGAGAGGAGTTAAGGCACTGCCGGGGATCTTCTCTTTTTGTATTCGAGGATCATTCTCTTCACGAGGGGAGGAGTGTATTCAGAGATTATCGGTTTTCGATTTCATAATTAAAGTAAGTTTTTGGTTTATTATAAAAGTTTTGGTTTTATTATATTCTTCAAGTTTGCAACTCTTTTTTAGAGTACTTTAATCCTGTTTGCTCTTTTTTAGAGGGATAGTTTTTAGTGTAAGCGTGGTGTTTATACTAGAGTTATCTGTGAATGCCACTTGCTTGGTAGGGATTCAAGTGGTAGTATCATAAAGGTGACTTTATAGCTTTTTATTGAATCCTCTGTAGCCCACTTCCCACCAAAAAGAAATGGTAGGCTTTGTCTGTTCTTAGTAGAGTGATTTTGTCTTGCTTTATTAAGAATTAGCGTCCACGATAGAATAAATATAATTGGGTTTATAGAGATTAGAACAAGAAGTCAGTGTTATCTCCTAATTCTAGCTAGTTTCTTAAGTAATTTGATTGTGAAGTGGATTGGGTAAACGCTAGTTATACTCACCTATCTTTGTTGCTTTGGGTTTGATATTTTAAAACCAGGAGTTCATCTTTTGGTGAAGTGCTACAACGGTATTTCTATCACGTGCGCTTGCGGATAATTTTACAACGACATTATGTGCATATAATTTATACCAACAAAGAACCACCTAGTGCCACAAAATATATGAATCCCGAAATGCAATGCACACTAGGTTTCCCCAATCTCCTCTCAATAACAAGAATCCACCAACGAGATGGAGAGGAGAGGGAAGCCAGCCCAAATCAATAGATCGAGAGGGAGGAGAAAATAAGAGCTAGGGTTTGCAAGAACAGCTCAAGAGGAATGAAGCTCACTGTGATTTTCGAATTAGGCAAGAGGGGGGGAGCAGAGAGGGAGCAGCTCACTTTTATATGCTCTGGAATCAGCAGCTCCAACGGGCAGATCCCCTTCTCCAACGGTCGGCAGGAGCAGCGGCAGCACCAGACAAGCGCTCTCTGTTTCTCTATTTGCTCGGGCGACGGCGGCTTCGTATCGAAGAAACAATGGACCAGCTGGAGCTTTTCTTCGAAGGGAAAAACGGACCAGACTGCAGCTTCATCGAACGGACCAGCAGGGCCAGCAAAAGGGACCAGTCCCGCTCAGCTTCGCACTTGGGCCTGCACCTCCGCACAGCAGCTCCTGGCCCAGCATAGCGTGGCCCATTCACCCAAGAAGCAGCAGCACGTCGACATTTCAAATAGAAAATCAGTCCATCGGCCGATCAGCAAGCCAAGCAAGCTAGCTAGTTAGCCAGTACGTGCAAGTGCTCAACATATATACGTATATACAGCTTGTGCATGTATCCAACGTCCAAGCTAGGACGTGTATGTGCACACCATATATATGTGTATATATTGCTCTTTCTATTTCTTTTCCAAATATTCAATCAATTCTTGATCCAAATAAAATGGCATCTTATCCAAAAATATGTCAAACCTCAAGACCATATTTGATAGCATTTTTCAAGGAGTTTCTCATCGAGTCGTCACGTCATTAACCCATATCCATATGCAATTTAAAATTCAAATAGGTGACACTAGGTGAGTAAAGCGATTATGACTTTCTCCTCTTTATAGTACGGTTATCAAACCTAAATCACTCACACCCTATATGGTGTCTTGAGTGTAAAATCAAAATGGCCCTATGTTTTATACCTTTGCCTTGAGCCCATTTTGATCCTCGAAACCACTCAAGCTGAGCACTTGATCATCTTTTTGGATCACCGCGATCCTTCCACCATGACCACCGTGCACCACACTTGAGTCGACCAATCTCCAACTAATCAAACACTTAGCATAGAGATTAGTCCTAGGATGTCACTAATTAGCCAAAACCAAACTAGAGATCTTCAGCTCCCTCCGGGGATTTGGCACCGGCCATTAAGCTTGTGAATCATCAAGTGGGTGTATCGCCACAACAAAGACTAGCGTCCGGCAAGCACGTGAACCTCGGGGATAAATCATCTTGTCAATTGTGTTGAGCTCGTTGGAGATTTCTTATTGACATCAGTGATTGGCTTCATCCTCTACTCTACTCCGGTGGTATTGTATTCTAGCACCTCCTCACTTTACTTACTTTGTTTAGCTTGTTCTTCCTCTCTTAGCTCCTAGTGTCGTTTTAGTTAGCATTCCTTGCTCACCTAGGAGTAACTTAGAAACCTAGCTCTTGTGTGTGATTAGAGATATTAGAATTACTAGAATTGCTAGGAGGCTTGTGTTGATGGTAGTTATTGACCACTTTTATATACATGGAAAGCTCTTAACTATGGATGAATGCTAATAAAATATTATTATTACTAATGATTTTCACGAGTTTTGGTGCATACTCAGTTTTGTAGGAGAACTCCGGAATGAGCGGAAACAGAGCCGAAAAGAGTGAAAAATAGAGAAGAAAGGAGAAAAAGGACTAAATCAAGGCGATTGGAGTAAATTCCCAAGGTCAAAATAAGAAGAGAGGACACCTCGCCAAGGCCGGGGCCCACCCGCTTCCAGGTGGGTCCGGGCAGCACGGGGGGTGCCCTGTGGCACCCCCTGAGCACGCCACATGTCGAGCTTCTAGAACCTTGCTACAACCGACCTATGGAGTTGATCTAGTCCGTCCAATCATGTCGGTTTGATCTAAGGGCTGAGATTCATCCTATGGGGCTATAAAAGAAGGGGCAGGGCTACCCCCTGGAAAACCCTAATTCATTAGTGATGGATAGAATTCCTTCTTTGAGTTCTCTCCGAGAAGTCTAGGGTTAGAGAAAGTCAAGATCCTATGCTTAGAGCATAGCCACTTCAGATTAGCTACAAAGGATCTTGATTAGCAATCAAGTTTATTAGAAATAGAGAGATTAGTGAGGAGTGCTTCGGAGGAGTCCGGCCTGTTGGATCTTCTCTCTTGTATTCTGAGAGATCATTCTCTTCGTGAGAGGAGGAGTGTATTCAGAGATTATCTGGTTTTTGACTTCATAATTAAAGTAAGTTTTGGTTTATTCTATTCTTCAAGTTTGCAACTCTTTTAGAGTACTTTAATCTTGGTTGCTCTTGATTAGAGGGATAGTTTCTAGTGTAAGTGTGGTGTTTAGACTAGAGTTATCTGTGAATGCCCCTTGCTTGGTTGGGAATCAGTGGTAGTATCATAAAGGTGACTTTATAGCTTTATTGAATCCTCTGTAGCCCACTTCCCACCAAGAAGAAACGGTAGGCTTTGTCTGTTCTTAGTAGAGTGATTTTGCCTTGCTTTATTAAGAATTAGCGTCCACCATAGAATAAATAGACAGGGGTTTATAGAGATTAGAACAAGAAGTCAGTGTTATCTCCTAATTCTAGCTAGTTTCTTAAGTACTTTGATTGTGAAGTGGATTGGGTAAATGCTAGTTATATTCACCTCTTTTGTTTCTTTGGGTTCGATATTTTAAAACCAGGGAGTTCACTTTTGGTGAAGTGCTACAACGGTATTTCTATCCGTGCGCTTGCGGATAATGTTACAACGACATTGTGTGCATATAATTTATACCAACAGCTTGCATAGCTAGAGAGAAGCTTCGCTTTAATTTGCTATGCCATCTTATTTACTAATCACCTTGCCTAAGTGTTGTTGTAGAAAATTTTATTAGGCTATTCATCCCCTTTAACCATTTAGGACCTTTCAAATTGGTATCGGAGCCGAGGCACCATTTTTGAGTGGCTTAACAACCTATGATGACAAAATGGCGTTGAGTTTACATGTCAACAATACCAAGAAGGCATCTCCATTCGATGGCACAAATTTTGCCTGTTTGAAGGTGAAGATGGCCGCACATCTCAAGTCAATCAATAAAGAAGTGTGGAAGGTGACCGAGAAGAAGTTTGAGGTAGCAAATCAAGAGGCACCAACACCGGTTGAGGAGAAGAAGCTTGAAGCCAATGACATAGCCGTGAGTGCTTTCCATGAAGCATTCACCGACAAAGTGTTTGTGCAAGTCAAGTCAATTGAGGTTGTACATGACATTTGGAAGAAGCTTGAGGAAGCATATGAGGGCACGAAAGGAGTCAAGGCCGCCAAGGCCTACATCAAGCTTGAGCAATTCAATAGCTTCAAGATGGAAGATGATGAGAGTGTCTCGGAGATGTTTCACCGAATGCAAGTGTTGGTGAATGATCTCAATGCTCTTGGAGAGGAGATCAAGGACAAGACCTTCAACATGAAGTTCTTAAGATGCTTGCCGGAGAGGTTTGGGATGTTGATCAGCGTCCTCATTAGAACAACCTTGAAGGACATGACACCCAACCAATTGCTTGATGAGGTGATGACCGATGACTCATACAGAGATGACAAGAAGAAACTTGAGTTGGTCAACAAGGCAAAGAAGAAGGACAAGAATGATGATAACAAGAAAGATGAGAAGAAGAGTGTGGCTTTCAAGGGTAGTACATCATCCAAGGGGAAGTCCAAGAAGAAGGAAGAGTCAAGTGATGAAGAGGATGGCTCCTCTAGTGGTGGTAGTGAGGTGGATGAGCAAATGGCCCTATTTGTGAGAAAATTGGGAAAACTCGTGAAGAAGAAGGGGTATATCTCAAGAAAGAAGAGACACTCATCCAAGAAGAATGAAGGCAACATGAAGTGCTTTAGATGCCATGACACCGATCATCTCATTGCCAAGTGCCCCTATGGTAGTGATGATGAAGATGCTATCACCAAGGCAAGAAAGAAGAACAAGAAGAAGAATGAGAAGGATGGCACCTCCCACAAGACCAAGAAGAAGAATGAATCTCATGTTGCTACGTGGGATAGTGATGCTTCATCTTCATCAAGTGATGAAGAAGATGACAAAAAAAGCAAGAAGGGTCATGCATGTGTGGCTATGTAAGAAATGATCTCTCTATTTGACACACCTTCTTCATGCTTCATGGCTAAGGCCTCTAAGATACAATCTATCACTAAGAATGATGATGATGCTAGTGATAGTGATAGTGATAGTGATAGTGATAGTGATGATGAGGAACCTACACATACCATAGGAGAGTTGCATGTCATGCTTGAGGATTGCACTTTCGTGTTTAAGGAAAGTAGAAAGGAATGCAAGGGCTTGATTAAGGAGAGAAACACCCTTAAGCAAGAACTTGATGAGCTTCGGGCATCTTATGAGAGTCTAAAGGAAGACCATAAGAAGCTTGAGAAGTCTCACACAAAGCTTGAAAAGGCTCATTCCTCTCTAATTAAAGAGAAAGAAAGCATGAGCATGCATGTGGCTAAGGTTGATACTTGTGATGCATACCTTGTGATATACTTGTTGAGCCTTTGCCTACTCCTACTTGTGTTGCTTCTACTAGCACTTCACCTAGCACATCTACTCCCTAGTGATGTAACTTGCAATGCCATGCTCTTGAATGAGAATGCTAATTTGAAGAATGAGGTGAAAAAGCTCAATCACACCTTGGCTAAGGCTTATGGTGGTGAGGACCGCTTGCTTATGTGCTTGGGTAGCCAAAGAGCATCTCTCTACAAAGAGGGATTGGGCTATATCTATGGATACGGGATCACCAAAGAACTCTACAGAGTTGTTTGCAGGGTTCTATCCTAGCCTGTGGCCACAAACAACTCCTAAAGGGCAATGGAAGCGTAACTACGGTGACTTCTGTTGTAACTAGGATAGAACTCTGGTCAGATCTCTATCTTAGAGTTGGGTGTTCGAATCCTCATCGAACAACCCACTTTGTATCCGACTAGGACCGTAGCGAGCTCCTCGGTCCCTTGAACTATAAAAGGCGATCGAGGAGCCCCCGTAGAGAGGGACACAACTTGAACACATCAAGTGTTGTAAACAACACAACCGATTCTCGGTTGACCCCATCAATAAAAAACAGGCTCACGCCGACTGGACGTAAAGGTCTTTACTCGATCAAGAATCGAGGGCCCAAACCAGTATAAAAACCCCGCTCTCAATGTCAACTACGCAACAAACCGCCGGACTCCAGTTTCATCGAGGCCCGAACAAACTGCCCGGTTTACCCCGTGGCGAGGCTCTCGGTCAGAAAACATCGACAAATGTGGCGCACCAAGTTGGGGCTCTCATCGAATTTCAAAGACGAGAGTCCGTAGACCACGACACATCATGAGCTCATCGGCGAAGAAGACGATCACCTTCGAACATTGGCTTGCGAGATCGACGACGACGACAAGACTCGGCTACATCATCGAGGAAACCAAGACCGAAGAACTAGAACTTCGCCGAGAAGCTCCAAAGAATCGACGATCACCGGCCGCCTTGAACAAGGAAGGAGAGCTCAAGTAGACTCGAGAGTCACGCCTACAGGGCGGAACCCGATTTCGAATCCAACTCGAAAAGGAAGACGACCGGGGCATTAAGTCGAACTCAAAAAGTAGCTCAGCGCTCCGCTCCTACCTCGACTCGGACAAGGAAGACCACCTCGACTCGAAAAGGGCATCTACCCAACTCGATCAAGGAAGGCTACCCCGACTCAGAGAAGGAAGGCGACTTCGGAAACAGCTCCGGATATCAGACCGGGCTACCTTTACAATTCCCAACGGGACTATGCAACTCAGCATTCACATACACAAGACGGCGTCAAAGAGTACATTCAAGAGAAAGATGGAGATTCCTTTGAAGGGCGCGCGCAAAGAGGGCTAATCCTAACAAGGACACCGGAGGAGTGCATCATCCATCGGCCAAGAACCCTCACAAAGGCGGACCGCCGTGGAGGAAGGATGCTTTAGGGAGGACCCCTCGGGGCGGAAGGAGTGGAGACCGAAGGCCATGCCAACCAGAGAATTCTTGATGGTGGCATGAACTCGATCCCCCGCTTAACCGACCAGATGCCCCTAACATCAGATCCACAGACGAAGGCCTATCAAACATATCGGCGGACGAAAGAACCCAAGAAGACGAAGGCGAAGATCAACGTCAAACAAGGCTGAAGAAGAACAAGCTAAAGGACGGACGCCGAACAAGAGCGACTCTACGCAAACAAGCCCGAACAGATCCCAAGCTGACCTACGAATATGAAAGGATGAAGTCCGAAAGAGAAGCCAAAGACAAGCGCGATTCATTCCATGATAGAATGCGAGTTGGCCGAAGCATTTCGGGACGGCCTCAAACCTGAACGACGAAGAGAAGCTCATCAAAGAAGCGCTGCAGAAAGCCACCCGCGAAAGAGCTCCCAGAACGTCACGGTCGAGGGCAAACAACTCTCACGCGCAAGGAAGTCGGTCAAACGTGTTCGAGAGGCTAAGCATGCCGGGAGAAAACTCTAAGAACTCCAGCCGCCTTGGAGGGACGGTGAGGGAAGCCGGAGACCCCCAAGGAAGAACCTCGCCCCAAGACCAAGCCGACGGGAAGAAGTTGCAGAATCAAGGCTTCATCCTCCGCAAGAACCTAAACACAAGGAGGAAGAACCTCGGGAAGACTTGAAGAGAGGGCTACGGGAAGCTACGACAGGTTCCCATGCTTCGCGGAGAGACTACAAGAAGTCAAGCTACGCCCAAATTCAAACCTTCCAACCACTCAAAGTATGATGGAAAAATAAAGCCCGCACAATGGCTCGAGTCTACTCACAATCCATCGAAATGGGGGGGAGGAGATGACAACGCAAAGGCGGTTTTTCTTTCCCATGGCTCTAGAAGCTATGCCACTCCAATGTATCGAAAGACCTGCAGAAGGTATTCTGCAACAACTTCGCAGGAATCATCACCCATCCAATTACTCAAGCAGAAGTTAAAAGGGCTCAAGCGTAAGCAAGGAGAAACCTTGAGAGATTACTACCGAAGATTTGGTGAGATGAGATCCCAAGTGCACGACATCACAGAAAGAGAAGTGATAGATGCCTTCGAAATGGATTTTTTCAAGATGGCAATTCTCCGACTTCTACAAAGACAACCCAAGAACCAACGAGAAAGCTCAAACAAACCGTTGAGAAGATGATTGGCACTAAGGAAAGAACTCGAACGTTTTTAGGAGAGGAAGAACTTAGAAAGCCAGAAGAAGGAACGTAACAACTCTCAACGTAACAAGAAGCGAGGACCTGAGAACACCTTGTCTGTGGCGGAGAAGCCGAAGAAACCCTACAAGCGTAGGTTCAACAACAACAACAAAGAAGAAGCAGAAGAAAAAGAAGAACAACAACAACAACAACAACAACAACAACAACAACAACAACAACAACAACAACAACAACAGCAACATAAAGCTTGAAGACCTACCATGCATATTTCACCCTGGAGCTCAGCATACGCTTGGAAGCTGCACGATATTTCAGGACAAATATAAGGGAGGAAACAACTTTGCTCAAAAGCGGGAAAGTCAAGAAGACAGAGGAGAACCGAATGATTTAACCTAAACTGGAGATTTTCCAGAAGGCAACAAGATCTTTGAACGTCATATTCTCTCGAAGTTTCCGGATCAAAGAGCAAGAGACAAGACAAGCTAGCACTCCGATCAATCATGGCAGCAGAACCCGCAACACCACGCTACCTCAACTGGTCCCAATACCCAATACAATTCACAAGGGAGGATCAATGGACGAGTATAGGCAATGCCGGACTATATCCCTTGGTGCTAGAACCCACAATAGCTGGAGTAACAAGTCACCAAGGTACTTGATCGACGGAGGAGCAAGGCTGAATATCATATTCTCGGAAACACTAGATAAGATGGGTCTAGACCTCTCTGGTTTGATCGCTCCCTCAAACACACCCTTCTACGGGATTGTCCCCGGACGAGCAGCAATACCAATCGGACAAGTCACCTTGCCAGTCACCTTCGGATCTCCGACCAACTACCAAACAGAGTACATCAAGTTTGAAGTAGCATATCTCGAGTCACCTTACCACGCCATCATGGGAAGACCAGCAATTGCAAAATTCATGGCTATTCCACACTACCCGTATCTATTAATCAAGATGCCGGCGCCGTTTGGGGTTCTTTCAATCAAAGGAGACCTCAAGAAGGCCTTTGAGTGTGATGTACAAGCTATTGAAATCGCAAATAAGTCAGAAGGACTCCTGGAGAAGAAAGAAGCCAGCAAGATGGTGGAGGAGACAAATCCAGAAGAGCTCGAGATTCCTACCAAGAAACAAGCAATCTTGGCACCCCCACAAGAAGTCGACATGAAGCGCATCAACTTGCAGACTGGTGATCCATCTAAGACGGCGATCATCAGCGCTCACCTAATCTCCAAAATAGGAACTCGTGCTCACCAGCTTTCTAAGGGAGCACAAGGACATCTTCGCCTAGAAACCAACGGATATGCCCGGAGTCCCAAAGGAGCTGGCTGAACACAGAATCGACATCAATGAAGGGCCCAAACCCATCAGACAAAGACTAAGAAGGTTCTCACCAGAAAAGAAAGAAGCCATCAAAAAGGAGATCGTGAAGCTACCGCAGTAGGGTTCATCAGAGAGATCCTGCATCCAGATTGGCTAGCTAACCCAGTTCTTGTATGGAAGAAGAACACCTCAGAATGGCGCATGTGTGTGGACTACACAGACCTGAACAGCCACTGCCCGAAAGATCCCTTCGGGCTACCAAGGATCGACCAGATAGTAGACTCCACAGCAGGGTCAGCTCTACTATCGTTCTTGGACTGCTATTTAGGATATCATCAAATAGTGCTAAAGAAAGAAGATCAGAGCAAGACCTCTTTCATCACTCCATTCGGTGCATACTGCTACAAAACAATGTCCTTTGGACTAAAAAATGCCGGAGCAACGTATCAAAGAGCGATACAGACTTGTTTAGGAGAGCAGATCGGCAGGAACGCTGAAGCATACGTGGGACGATGTGGTGGTGAAGACAAGAGAACTAGACACTCTGATCCAAGACCTGGAAGAGACTTTCAACAACCTCAAAAAGTGGAAGTGGAAGCTCAACCCAACAAAGTGCGTTTTTGGAGTTCCATCAGGGCAATTGCTAGGATTCTTGGTCAGCAGCAGAGGCATAGAAGCCATCACCAAGCAAATCAAGGCAATCATGGAGATGAAACAACCCCAAAGCATAAAGGATGTCTAGAAACTCACCGGGTGCATGGGCGCCAACAGATTCATATCAAAACTTGGAGAAAAAGGACTACCGTTCTTCAAACTGATCAAGACCAAGGGAAAGTTCGAGTGGACTACGGAGGCAGACAAGGCATTTGAAGAACTCAAACAATACCTAACGACAGCTCTAGTCCTAAGTCCTCTAAAGGATCAAGAAGACCTCATGCTATACATAGCAGCAGCCAACAAAGTGGTCAGTGCAGCAATCATTGTGGAAAGAGAAGAGCCCGGACACGCCAACAAAGTGCAAAGGCCAGTTTACTACGTGAGCGAGGTGCTCTCAGAGTCCAAGGCTCGATACCCTCACGTACAAAAACTACTCTACTCCATATTGATCACCTTAAGGAATCTACGGCACTACTTCGACAGCCACAAGATTATAGTGGTCACAGACTCCCCACTCGGAGACATCCTGCAGAACAGAGATTCAACAGGGCGCATATCAAAATGGGCAGTAGAACTCGGATCACTAAATCTAGAGTTCACCCCACGAAGAGCAATCAAATCTCAGGCACTTCCAGACTTCATAGCGGAGTGGACAGAGCTCCAACGCCCCATACCCAAGACATCAAGAAACATTGGAGCATGTACTTCGATGGATCATTGAAGCTCGGGAGAGCAGAGCCGATTCTATTCATATCTCCGAAGGAAGACAACTCAAATATGTGCCGCAAATCACATGGCAAAAGCTACAAATAACGAGGCGGAGTACTGAAGCACTTATCCATGGCCTCAAGATAGCAAGAACTCGGGATCAAAAGACTTCAAGTATACGGTGACTCATTGTTGTCGCCAATCAAGTCAACAAAGAATGGACCGCACGAAGGACAACATGGGCCTCTACCGCACGTATACGCGAAATTGGAAAAGAATTTCCAAGGCCTAGAAATCCTACATGTCCTCCGAGATTCAAACGTGGGCTGCAGACGCACTAGCCAAACTTGATCCGACAGAGCGCAAAGTCTCCCGTGAGTATTCGCCGAAGAACTCTTGAAGCCCTCAATTAAGGAGAACCCGGAAGACAAAGCACTATCGAGCCATCAGCTCTAGCAGAAGTAATGATAATATCTCCAGGTGGCAGAACCACTCCCTGGATCGAAGATATCATTAACTTCATCAAGAACAAGACACTACCTCAAGACAAAGTTGAAGCCACAAGGATCTTGGGAAGAAGCAAGAACTACGTACTCATCGGAGACAAATTATATAAGAGAGCAGCATCATCAGGAGTTCTACTCAAATGCATCAGCTCTGAAGAAGGAAAAGACATCCTCAAAGAAATCCATTCTGGATGCTGCGGCAACCACGCAACGTCAAGAACGCTCATAGGAAAAGCATTCAGAACCGGATACTACTAGCCAACGGCTCTCAAAGACGCGGTAAGAACTCGTCAGAAGATGCAAAAGGATCCTAGATGTTTGCAAGACAGGCACATGTAGCAAAGACACAACCCGACCGCATACCCCATCATGGCCTTTTTTCGTGTTGGGGACTTGATCAAGTCGGACCACTTAAAAGAGCTAAAGGAGGATACGAATACATCTTCGTCGCCATCGACAAGTTCACCAAGTGGATAGAATACAAGCCACTGATCACATACAGCTCCACAAAGGCAGTCGAGTTCATACAAGAAATCATGCACAGATTTGGAGTACCCAACAGGATCATCACAGATCTAGGATCACCCTTCATAGCAATCGAATTCGAAGATTGGGCACAAGACTGCGGAATACGCATCGATTACGCATCTGTTGCACAAACTCAAGCTAACGGACAAGTGGAAAGGGCCAATGGGCTAATCCTCGCCGGGCTAAAACCAAGACTGTATGAAGAACTCAAAGACTACAGAGCTAAATGGATAGAAGAACTCCCAAAAAGTCATCCGGGGCCCGAGAACTCAAGTCAAGATAGCAACAGCTACTCCCCCTTCTTCCTAACCAACGGATCGGAAACAATTCTGCTAGTAGACCTGATATGGAGCTCTTCAAGGATCGAGCAGTTTGAAGAAGGAGAAGGAGAACAGACAAGAAGACTTGAAATCGACTGTGCAGAAGAAGTCAAAACAGATGCCACCCTTCGTAATGCAAGATACCTGTAAGGACTAAGAAGGCACTATGACAAAAGCACACGCCCAAGAAAACTCAACCCTCGAGATCAAGTACTCAAGAGAAATCGAAGACGTAAGGAAAGCACAAGCCGCCACCCATGGCAAGGACCCTTCATCGTCAAAAGAGTATCGGGACCAGAACCTACGAGCCGATGACAATGCAAGGAGAAGAAATCAAAAACTCTTGGCACATGAGCCAACTCGTAAGGTTCTACCCGTAAAAGAGGAACTCAAGGCCACCACAAGAATAAGAGAAGCTACTCAAAGCAAACAACTCTTTGACACTTCAAGAAGAAGAAGGTGTCCCGAGAAGAACTCTAGACCACCCAATCAAAGGGAGGTCACCAAGACAACAAACAGCCCACTTGGCACTTCAAAGAAGAAGTCGAGCAAAGGAAGGCTACCCGACCACCGTAACGGAGGTCACCTAATCATGGATGGGACCAATGCGACGCCCTAGCTCGAATAGCGCCCACTCCTTAAATCCTAACAGGAGATCGAGAACCGCCACTCCACGGAGAGGGCTTAAATCGCACGTTAGGTCGCAGAGGCCATCGAGGGTCCGTAAAGTGCCACTATGTCCAATGAAAGCGGACGACCTTTCGAATCGGGCGTGAACGGTGTAGTGTTGTGAAATATAAACCCATCGCCTCACATTACGCTCTTAGAAAGCAGAGCATCCCAACCCAGGCGAGATGGATTGTAGTGTTGTGAAATAGAAACCCGACCATCTCGACCTTCAGTCCGCAGTGCACTTAAATGGGCCCGGACCGAGAACCCTTCAAGGACGCCATGCTTCAAATTCCAACCGGACAAGCATGGGAGCTCCCTAGCCCAAAAGCGGCAACCGTGAGTTAGAACAACTCTTTTCGGAGCCAAACTCTACCAAACTATACTAGCAAGTCCTGACGAATAAGACAAAGCTAGAGGCCAAAAGGAAGAAAACCCATCGCCAGGAGCAAGCCTCCAAACCATCACGACAAGTCTTAAGGAAAGACAAAAAGTTGTATGTCAGAGGAAAACAACCCTGACTAACCGGGGCATGACCCCATCTCACTACAGCAAGTTTACAAAAGACAAAAGCCGATAGGCCAGAAGGAAACAACTCGGCAAACAGAGCAAGACTCCAACCTACCTCGGCAAGTCTACGAAGAAGAAGGCAAAGCTGATATGCTAGAAGGAAACAACTCGCAAACAGGAGCAAGACTCCAACCTACATCAGCAAGTCTACGTAAGAAGGCGCCATGCTAGACGACAGTGGAAAACTACTGGTCAAACAGAGCAAGACTCCAATCTACTTCAAAGAAGTCTACAAAAGAAGGCGACGCTGGACGACAACGGAAAACTACCCTCGTCAAACATGAGCAAGACTCCAATCTGCTTCAAAGAAGTCTACAAAAAGAGGGCGACGCTGGAAGACAAGGAAAACTATCCGGTCTATCAGCAGCAAGACTCCATCACCTATCCTAGCAAGTCTACGTAAGAAGGCAAAGCCGGACGGCAGAGAAATACAACTCGCCCATCAAAGAGCATGACTCAACCAAACTACTCGACACAGTCCTCAAGAAGAAGAGAGCCAGCCGCGAAGAAGAAGAACTCAAGGCGTAACAACATACAAGTCCGCAAAAACAAGACACAAAGTTGGAGAAGAAAAGAAACTTTTATTCAATAGTATATTATAAGTTACATGGGAAACAATTCCCTACAAGATACAAAGAAGAGTCAAGTGTACAAGAAGCCCAGAAAGAACTCCTACGTACAAGATACAAAGGAGACCAGGAGCTCAACAACTCTGAAGAGTACAACACCTTAGGGAGGAGAAGGCCGCGCCCAAGAGCGATTTTAAGATGGAGCACCGGACCCGCTTCCAAACTCCACCAAGTCGACAACAACCGCCGAAGGGATGGATCCTTCCAATCTTGATTTAGAATTCAAGACCCTAGCACAGAATCCAAAGCACCAAAGAGCGCTAAGAAGACCACGACGGAGTCGAAAGACTGCACAAAAGTACTCGAGGTCCGAAGAACCCCGGGTGGAACAGGGGGGAACCACAAGCCGAGAGTTCAGCCGCCAGGCCAGGGAAAGAGAACCCTCGGGCAGTAAAACAACACTCTCGACAAGAGTGAAGTACCACAAGAATGCGACAATGGTGCCTCCTCAAGACCCAAAGGCACTTTGGCCGAAAAAGATAGCCCCTTGAACTAGGCGCCAGGAGCTATCCCTCCAAGACAATCAAGCCGATGGACATCATGAGGATCGACGAGTCAACAAAAACTCGCCTCAATCTCCAAAACAACGCATCGAAAAGGGAAAAGACAACGGCAACGATGAACTTAGCCGGCTATGGCCAAGTTTACATCACAAGGCATCCCTTTCCCGCCACCGCACACGCCAAGGAGAGAGACCACCACCCGAGTAGTCCCCTCTACTCCATTTCACAAGACATCCCTCACCGCAAGAAAAGAACCTCGAAGGCTCAAGACCATGCCCGGCTGATCGAACTCGCCACCGGCCGCCACCATGGCTCAAGCTCGGAAAGGCTATTCTACGTAAGAGGGAGACTCCAACAAGAAGAAGGAGAAGTGAAGAAGAAGGACACTCGCTTTCTAGCAAGCAGCCAGACCAATTTATAGGCGGAAAACACATGCCTATAAACCGGTCCATGGAAGACGAGGCAACCAAAGAAGGAACGGTCACCTCAATTCCAAAGAATAAGGCTAATTCATTGCGGCCGATCAGAACACACGAGACGTTTCCCCGAAAAGCCGTGTAGTAAAAGCGACCGCATGCGACCGTGGTTGCATGGAAAAAGAGAAACAGTTAAAAATCGAAGGACAGAAGAACGCCTAAGAGCTCTATCTACAAAAGAACTCCAAGATGCTCGGGGGGCTAACAGGGTACCCGGACAAGATTTTTCAAAAGACTCGGAATGAGAAGAGCTGAAGACGGAGGTGAAGAACTCAAAGATGGAGGAGAAGAACTCAAAGACCTTCCAGCTCTTTGTACCAAAAAGCAAGAAGCTGGGGGGTTACCCCTACGGGTGCACTTCTTCAAAGTGCACACCGTCAGAAGTACTCCAAAGACGAGAAGAACTCAAGACGGAGCTCGAAATGAGAGACCTCGAAGACGGAGGAGAAGAACTCAAAGACCTTCCCGGCTCTTTGTACCAAAAAGCAAGAAGCGGGGGGTTACACCCCACGGGTGCACTTTTTATAAGTGCACCACGACGATTTATCTCAAGACCATATCAAGGCTTCATCCGAGAAGAGCAAGACAACTCTCATGACTCAACCTTGAGATGCTCTGGGGCTTGTGGATACGGATCATCAAAGAACTCCCTACACAGTTGTTTGCGTGGTTCCATCCCAGCTCGCGCCACAAACAACTCCTAAAAGGCAATGGAAGCGTGAGCTACGGTGACTTCGTTGTAACTAGGATAGAACTCGTCGATCTCCGCCTTAGAGTTGGGTGTCCGAATCCTCATCGAACAACCCACTTTGTATCCGACTAGGATCAGAGCGAGCTCCTCGGCCCCTTGAACTATAAAAGGCGACCGAGGAGCACCTCGTAGAGAGGGACACAACTTGAACACATCATGTGTTCTAAACAACACAACCGATTCTCGGTTGACCCCATCAATCAAAAACAAAGCTTTACCGATTGACGTAAAAGGTCTTTACTCGATCAAGGATCGAGGGCCCGAACCAAGATAAAAACCCCGCTCTCAATGTCACCGCACAACAAACCGCCCGGACTCTAGGTTCATCGAGGCCCGAACAAACCGCCCGGTTCACCCCGTGCGGTGGGGCTCGGTCGGTCGAAAAACATTGACAATATCCCCAAGAAAGGCAAGGCCGCATTTGTTAGTCACAAAACACGTTTTGTGAAGAACAATGGTAGCTATTACAAAGCTTGCAAGTAAGTTGGTCACATAGAGCAAAGATGCATGAACAAGAAAACCAATGTTTCTTCCATCAAGCTTGATAACTCCTATATGCTTGTGAAGAAAGACAATGGTGTTCATGCTAAGTTCATTGGTGCACCATGGATGGGCTCAAGGAAGAAAGCCATTTGGGTACCAAAGAGCTTGGTGACTAACCTTGAAGGACCCAAGCAAGTTTGGGTACCTAAGAAGAATTGATCTCTTTTTATAGGTCAATTATCGTGCCGAAGGAGAGCATTGGATACTTGATAGTGGGTGCACTCAACACATGACCGGGGATTCTCATATGTTCAAATCTATTAGCATCAAGGGCGTTGATAAGTATGAATCTATCACCTTTGGTAATGACAAGAAGGAAAATGTCTTGGGGCTTTGAAAGATTGCAATTACTCAAGAGAAGAGCATATCCAAAATATTTCTATTTGACAATCTTGACTACAACCTCTTGTCGGTTTCTCAACTTTGTGATCTTGGCTACAAATACATATTCACTAGTCAAGAAGTTGAAGTGGTTAGTGTTGATGGGATCAACTTGATCTTCAAGGGCTTTAGATATGGTGATCTCTATCTAGTGGACTTTAAGGCAAAGGAAGCCAAGTTGACAACATGTTTACTCTCAAAGGCTAGTAAATGTTGGTTGTGGCATAGAAGGCTTGGTCATATTGGGATGAAGCAATTGAACAAATTATTGAAGCATGATTTTGGTAGAGGCTTGAGTGATGTCACTTTTGAGAAGGACAAACCTTGTAGCTCATGCCAAGCCGGCAAACAAAATGGGAATGCACATCCATCCAAGAGCACAATGAGCACAAGCAAGGCATTTGAGTTGTTGCACATGGAATTGTTTGGACCAACAATATACACTAGCATTGGTGGCAACAAGTATGGTTTTGTCATTGTTGATGACTACACTAGATACACATGGGTGTTCTTTCTTCATAACAAGAGTGATGTATTTGAGCTATTCAAGACCTTTGTCAAGAGATGCCAAAACGAGTTTGAAAGATCCATCAAGAAGATTAGAAGTGACAATAGGAGTGAGTTCAAGAATACAAGAATAGATGAGTTGTGTGATGAGCTTGGGATTGGACATCAATTTCTCACCAACCTACACTCCTCAATCCAATGGTGTAGTTGAGAGGAAGAATAGAACCTTGATTGAAATGGCAAGATCAATGCTTAGTGAATACAATGTTAGCCATTCCTTTTGGGGAGAAGCAATCAACACGGCTTGCTATTGTAGCAACCGCCTCTATTGCCATGGGATGCTTGGGAAGACACCTTATGAATTGTTGAATGGAAGGAAGCCCAACATTGGTTACTTTAGAGTCTTTGGATGCAAATGCTACATTCTCAAGAAAGACACAAGATTGGGCAAATTTGACAAGAAATATGATAAAGGTTTCCTAGTTGGATACTCAACCACAAGCAAAGCTTATAGAGTATGGAACTTGGGTAGTGGTTAACTTGAAGAGGTTCATAATGTTGAATTTGATGAAACCCAAGGCTCTCAAAGTGAAGTTGAAAATCATGATGATGTGAGTGGCTCCAACTTAGAGAATGCTATGAGGAATATGGACATTGAAGACATTAGGCCAAGACAAGTTGTTGCCGATGATGATGCTCCATTGCCTAACACTACAGTTGAGATTGATACAAATGAAGCAAGCACTAGTGGTTCTCAAGATGAAGATCAACAAGCTAGTACACCATCTCATCCTAGTCATCAAGTGCAAGTGATTCAACCTTCAAACATAGCAAGAGATTATCCACTAGATCAAATTGTTGGTGAAATCAATAGTGGAGTGATAACTAGAGGAAGATTAGCTTCATTTTGTGCACACCATGCCTTTGTATCTCAAGAAGAACCCAAGAATATTGAGAAGGCATTAGAGAAGAAAGATTGGATAAATGCTATGCATGATGAGTTGAACAATTTCAAGAGGAATGATGTTTGGGAAGTAGTGGAAAGGACAAAGAACTATAATGTGATTGGAACCAAGTGGGTCTTCAAGAACAAGCAAGATCAAGATGGGATTGTTGTTAGAAACAAAGCAAGACTAGTGGCTCAAGGTTATACACAAGTTGAGGGCCTTGACTTTAGAGAAACATATGCTCCGGTTGCTAGATTGAAGGCAATTAGGATCTTGCTAGCCTATGCATGTGCTCATGATATCAAGTTATATATCAAATGGATGTGAAGAGTGCATTCTTGAATGGTTTCATAAATGAGTTGGTCTATGTTGAGCAACCACCCATCTTTGAAGATGACAAGTATCCCAACCATGTGTACAAGTTGAAGAAGGCTTTGTATGGTTTGAAACAAGCACCTAGAGCATGGTATGAGAGGTTGAGAGATTTTCTCCTCTCTAAAGGGTTCAAGATGGGAAAGGTTGACACCACTCTCTTCACCAAGAAAATTGAGATGACTTGTTTGTGTTGTAAATCTATGTTGATGACATCATATTTGACTCAACCAATCAAGAATTTTGTGAAGAGTTTACAAAGATAACGGCAAAAGAGTTTGAAATGTCTATGCTTGAGAACTCACATACTTCCTTGGACTTCAAGTCAAACAAATGAAGAATGACACATTTGTTAGTCAAGGCAAGTACATCAAGGATATGATCAAGAAGTTTGGCTTGGAAGATGCAAAACCAATGTTAACATGAATGGGCACAAATGGAAGCCTAGATATTGATGCAAGTGGCAACATGGTTGATCAAAAGCAATATCGATCTATGATTGAAGTTTACTCTATGCAACCGCTTCTAGACCGGACACAAAGCATTTAGTGTGGGCATGTGTGCAAGATATCAATCCTCTCCTAGAGAGAGCCACCTCAAGGCAACTAAGAGAATTTTGAGGTACTTGAAGGGCACACAAAATGTTAGACTTTGGTATCCAAAGGGATCCAAGTTTGAGCTTATTAGATATTCGGATTCTGATTATGGAGGATGCAAAATCAATAGAATGAGCACAAGTGGCACATGTCAATTCCTTGGAAGATCACTTGTTTTATGGTCTTCAAAGAAGCAAAATAGTGTTGCTCTCTCAACCGTCAGTTTCGAATACATTAGTGCGGGAAGTTGTTGCACTCAATTGCTTTGGATGAGGTCTACTTTGAGGGACTTTGGATTCAAATTTGACAAAGTACCATTGTTTTGTGACAATAAAAAGTGCAAGAAACATGACCCAAAATCGGTTCAACATCCAAGAACAAAGCACATTGATATAAGGCATCATTTCATTAGAGATCATCAACAAAAGGGTGATATTTGCATAATGAGAATTGGCACCGAAGATTAACTAGCCGACATATTCACCAAGCCGCTTGATGAGAAGAGGTTTTGCATGCTAAAGGGAGAATTGAACATTATTGACTTCTCCAACTTGAGTTGATGCACCCCCACATATATGACATGCCTCTCCTTCGACAACTGTAACACCGAAATTTAGCTTTTTTTTCAAATAGAGAAGAAAAGGATTTAATTATGTATTTTTGTGCTCATGAAATATAGAGAAAATAATATTTTCATTTAAAATAAAATTTATCTAAGGCTTAGCAACATGTTTGTTGCATTCATGCTCTTGCATTATTTTTATGAGTGATTAATTAATGCTTTTTAATTTAGAAATGAGTCAATTTTGCTTTGCTTATAAATTAAAGAAAATAGAAATAAATAAAGAATTTATAATGTGTTGAGAAATTAAGTCCAAAAAGCCCAATTCCAAATATTTTAATTATTTAATTTATGAGGATTCATATATTTTGTTAATTATTTTAATTGAGTAGACAAGAACTTCTAAAATTCATTTTAGTTGGAATTGCTTTTTGCTCTATTTATAAATTAAATAAATACTTGAAGGTCTAATTAAAAATAAAACAAGTGCAAGGATTAATTTCCACAGAATAATAATGTTAAGAATAATTTACATGTTGATTAAAAAAAGGGGAATTTAAATGGTTGTTTAATTGCTAAAACAAAATTAAGAAATGGAAATGAAAAAGAGAAGAAAAAGAGAAAACCCTCCCAATCTGGCCCATGGCCTCTTCACCGTCCAGCCCAAAGGCCCATGTCGGCCTGATCCTTCCCATCTTCCTGGCCGGCCCAGCAACCGTAGCCGGCCCAGCAAACCAGATCAAGCAGCAGCCCAGTAGTGCTTCCCTCCCCGCGCTCGGTCACCGACAGGTGGGTCCCACGCGACATGGGGCCAGCTACAGTGTCGTCCCCAACCTCTGGTCAGGAGCGCCACCGCCACCTCCGGTTCCCGTGTGACCAGCCCTCCGCGATGACCGAGCCCCACCGTGAAGCTGCCCCGTTGCACGGACTGGCTCCCGCGTCCACCGCGCGAGCCCAGCTGCCCCCATCTCCTCGCCTAAGTCATCGATCCATCCCGCTCGGAGGAGCGACATGCTGCCATGACCGGCATGGTCAAGACCCGAGCACGGCGCTCCTCCTCAACGCTCCTCCTCCCTTCTATTCTATTAGAGCACGAGAACGGCCCCGCACCGAGCACCCTCAACCTCTCTATCCGCACCCACCGTAGCCGCCGCAGCCAGAGCTCCAGCGCCGCCGAGCCCGGTGCGCCCCGCATCGATCTCCCTCGCCGGCGTGTCCCCACCGACGAGAACCCGTCCCCGAACTCCGCAGCGAGGTAAGGAAGCCGCTGGTACCCACCCTGCCTTCTCTCCCGCTCTCTGCCTCCCACGTGCGGCTCCGCCGTCGGAACGCCGCCATGGGCAGTGTCGACCCGCCGCCGCGCGTTCCGCCGTCACTAGCGACCCGCCGCCACCGCGAGGACTCTCATCACGTCCGCGTCGTCAAGCCGCACCCACTGGTGCCCCCTCACTTCGGGCAATAGTGCCCCGCAGCCCGGTCCGGCCTACTCCGGCGAGAGCGCCGCCGCCGCCGCGCTCGGTAATCCGCCGTACCCGGCCAACCACCGCCGCCCTCGTCGCCTCAAAGGAGTCCGCAAGACTGAGTCCGCAAGACTGCCCCGATCCTCCCCGTGCTTTCCGCGCTACCATCCGCCGCCCGGAGTGCCTTCCCGGCCAACTCCGGCGACCTCGCCGCCGCTCGCCGGCCACGCGCCGCCGCACACCGCGCCACTCCGGCGACCCAAACCCTACCGGCCACCCGCAGCCATCCGATAGAGTCTCGACGGTCCTGATTAGATCCCAAATACCGGCCAACTCTCCAGTCAACCGGATCCAGTCAGTGTCGACGTGGCCGCCACGTCTCTGCCACGAGTGCGCCACGCGGCGCCACATCAGTGCCACGCATGTGCCACGTCAGCACATTACCGACAGCGCTGCCAGTTTTACACATAAGCCCCCCCACTTTCGAGGAAAATCCCACGGCGCATTAGCACTATTCACTGAGTCATGAAATTCTTATGCGCTAGCCCCCAAAAGTCTACGGTTAATTTTGAAACAGTCCAAATTAACGTTTTAATCTAGAAATTGAGTTTAGTCTAATTACAAGTATGCCACTGCATTCAAATACCTATAACTTCCTCATTTTAACTCCAAATTGATTCGTTCAACTTGCGTTAGATTCGTTATTCAATCCTCTACGTGTTAGTGTCACTTTTCAGTAGGTTTGGAACATTTAATTTTCATAGTTAGAATTAATTAATTAATCTTGTATAGGAAATCTTAATAAATCCATAACTTATCCGTTATAGCTCCGATTTTTGCGATCTTTACATCTATGTGATCGTAGCGATGCGTAGAATAGTTTTATACACCTTTCATTTCGTTTTACCACTATTGGTGTATTGTTCTTAGTTTATTCTTTTTTGTCTCCGCTTGTATGCGTGGTGTTTGCTTCGAGTAGACGAAGAACCGTTCTTTGGCGTTGAAGACGAGGAGTTGAGGACCGACAAGTGTGCAGAAGAAGAGTATGGGAAACTTGGAGCAAAAGTAAAGGCAAGTATAGTTTTGGGATATGTTAGCTTTAAACCATGATCATATGACTTGATTAATGTTTATGCAATCGGACGTTAAATGTGATTTGTTTAGCAACATGTGGACTTGTCTCGTATTAGAGTCTCCAGGAAAACAAGACAACCGTGAGGGCTAATGGCTCTGGTTTTAGCTCAGTACCCAAGACTTTTTCTAGCTTGTTAGAGGTTACCGAAAGGCGTTAGGGTAAAACAGACTGTGGATCCCCGTGGAGGGTTGTATCACACGAAACTGCCACGGCATCGTGGATCGCTGCGGTGTGTCACACCGACCGACGAAAGATACCTAGCGGCCCTAACTTGTTAGACGAACCTGTGAAAGGCTTCATAGTGAACCCTGCCGACCGTCCTAGGAAGAGGGTTAAGAGGTCGACGGGCCTCGGGCGAAAGGGCAATTCACGGCTCACAGTGAAAGTGTACACCTCTGCGTAGAGTAAAACTGGTATATCAGCCGTGCTCACGGTCACGAGCGGCCTTGGAACCTTTGCATTAAAGATGATGACCTATGCTTGTTTAACATACCATAATTTATCGTTTATGCTCTACATTATTATGTTATAATGATCATGGTATTTGGGTAAGATATCACCTTGCTATTCTTGTTGAGTTCGACATGGACTCACTCTTGTAATTTCCCCACCTCGGCCTGTTGGCAAAAGTCACATGGAGAATGGATAAGATACTAATTCTTGGCATACGGAACCCCCAAATCAACTGTCCCTCAAGAGAATGGAGCCCGAGAAGTTTAGCAACCGCTACGCGTTATACTCACGATAAATTGTGAGTGTTTAATATAGTTATGTTTACGCTTTAAAGCATTGTTTCGATATTTATCTGTTCTATGTTATATGTGTGGACTTCGGGCACACATATGGCGAGTCTAGTCTTCTTTGGAAAACCGGGCATGACAACAACAAGCAAGGTAAAAGTTGTTTGACATGGCATTCATACTATGTTAAGGATATGTTTAGTGCATCCAGCCATAATTCATGTTATAGGCTCATTCATGGAAAATCAAATATTTCAATGTATGTGTGGCACCACTATTGCTTTCTATATCTATATGACCTAGTGGTGGCATATGACATGTTTGTGGGCTTGCAATCCTAGTGTTGAATCTAGAAAATGAGCTCATATTGTGTAATTTAACATGGTCAAGATAACCCTTGTTTTTATGAGGTGTGAAAAAGCTTGTCCTTAGTTCAAATCTAATTACATAATAAGGCAAGTGTTCTAGATTGAACCACTTTTTGACCATCATTGATTGACTTGATTCCTCTCTATTTACACCTTTTTTGGTGATTGTTGACAAAGGGGAGAAATAAGTCACAAAGATGAATGGAAAGGGGTCATTTTAAAAAATTGATCACACAAATAGGGGGAACAAGCTCATAGACTATTTGTGCATTTGTATGTGCATGATCATGATGAAATGTTGCATAGCAATCTTTAAATTCAATATACATGATTGCTTGGTGTATGCTAGAAATATAGACTTGAACGGTGAAATGAATTACTAGCATGCATAGGATGTATCTTGACATTGCTCACATATTATGCCTATAATGTTGATCTCATGGGGGTATGTTGAGTTTTGATGAATGTCTAGCTATAAGGGTGCTAAGGATGGTATATATCGGCACTCCGATTGGTATCACGCTTCAAAGGTCCATTCTATATACCTTAGCACCTCTTTGGTAATATTGTCTCTCCCCCAAAATTTCCTATCTATACATATGTGCTAAAAATTGAACCAAACACATGGAAGCACATATGCGGGGGAGCCACTATTACCAAAACCGAACCTTGAAATGTTTGTCCTACTTTGATTCATGATAAAATGCTTTGGACAAGCAATTAAAGTTCAAATTGAATTTATTTCATATCTTTGTGAAGGTTGTCATCAATTACCAAAAAGGGGAGATTGAAATTCCTTGTTTGGTTTTTGATAATTGATGAAACCATTTATGGACTAATCCTATGCTTTGAGAATACGACATAAGATAGGATTATCCAACTTGAAAAATGGAGCATGGTGGACAATAATGGTGATGGTCATCGTGACATGCCAATTGTGCTCCAACGAGAGAACAAGAAAGAGAAAAATAAAATGGGCTCAAGGCAAAGGTATTTCCATAATGCTATTTTATTTTGCACTCAATACATCTAGCGGATGTGAGTGATTTAGGTTTGATAACCGTACTATAAAGAGGAGAATATCATAATCGCTTTAGTCACCTAGTGCCACCTATTTGAATTGCAAAATTGCAAATGCATATGGGTTAGTGACGTGGCGACTTCGATGAGAAACTGCTTGAAAAAGGCTTGAGAAAATGTCATCTAATTATGCTCAAGAGGTTGACATATTTTTGGATTTGATGACATATTATTTGGATTGAGATTTATTGGGAATCTTGGAAAAGAAATTTGAGAGGAAAAGAATTAATGAAAAGAATATGCATATACATGTATATATGGATTGTACTTGCACGTGTACCACTCATGGCCAACCTACGGTGTGCTTGCTAGCTTTGCTAGCTTGCTTAGTGCAAGTACTTGTGCACTTACACTACTACGAGAATCGTTCATCACTACCGGCATCATTTGCCGAAATTTAGTCCATCGGCAAATGATGAATCGCGCCCAGCAGTTGATGAACCGTTCAGCAAATGAAGACTTAGATCAATTCGGGTTGAATCGTTCCCCGACGGTGGTCTTGATGGGACACGCATCACTCGCGGGTTTGAATAGAACCGATAGCGATTTGAAGATTGACACAGATAACACATTGAGACAGGGAAAGCAAAATACGATGACAAGGAACAATAAAAGAAATGACATGAGCAAGATTAACACGCATCGAGTTAACAAACGACCGATCCATTAACAAACGACACAAACCAAATTAAACCGACCTACAAACAAGCGATATAATAAATTAACATAAAAAGAAAGCGGCCGGCCTAATTAAGCCACCTTCTTGGCCTTCTTGGCTACCCGCTTGGCGCCTTCGGGCGGTCGCCTTCCTAGCCTTCTCCTCCATCTCCTCCAGTTTGGTCGGTATCCCCGGCGAGGGTATCGCCGTGAGAGTCGATCCGGAGGGCGTAGAAGTTGGCCCTCTCCTCGAAGGGCAGATTCACCTTTAGCAGGCCAACATCGCCGCCCCCAGGCCGTTCGCCTTGGTGAGGGCGGCGCGGAGGCGCCCACAGCGAACTTCATCTCCTCCCGGTTGGCGGCCATGTCGACGATCGTCGGTGGTGAGTCCGGCTTTCCCTGTGAAGGGGGCACGAAAGAGAAGTTAGTGTTGGACAACGGAATGGGGAGGGGGCAGGTATAAATATGGCGTTTCCCAAAAGACAGTTCCTCGGAAAAACGTTAACGGTGACTGCTATGCCCAATGGCCGTCTCCTCGACACTCAACGGCGATCGAAGTTTTCCAAGGCACAACCGACGGTTTATATGGTTTGTTTTTGACAAATTTTAATCGCTATTTGAACTGGAAACTAAACCGATTCTCGGGACAGAGGGAGCAACACACAACATTAATATATATAATATTTATTTTATTAATATATAATTTACATAAAAATAATAAAAAACAGAATATATTTAAATTGATAAAAAAACAAAAAAAAAGAGGAAGGCCGCACTTAGTCCTTTTGCTCGCCCCTCGAGTAAGGCCAAGGACTAAGATGGGTCATCTCCTTGATATGTAACCCGCATACAAGTTATTCCAAGCTTCACCTGCACTTGTGAAATTTTGATGTGTCTACCACATTAATCTTGGGTAATTGACTTATGGAACAACGTAGATTCAAATCCCCTTGCTTCAAATAAGTGCAGGAACTTGAGTTTTCATTTGATTTTGAAAATATAAATATAGCATTGCTCCTCAAATGATTCACTCGGATCACTCAATTTGTATATGGTTTGTTCCTCACCAAAGGCTTAGATTTGATTTTTTTTTTTTTTCTCTACCAACTATATAAGGTTTTTTTGTGGGGTTTTGGGTAGGTAAAAAGAACGACATACTTGTATCATGTCATGTTGCCTTAGTCAAAAGCTGGACCACATGGAGAGACTAGTCATAGGCCTAGATCAAGATGTGCAAGGTGTGTGGAACATTTTTTGTGTACCCTGTATCATGACTCTCTCTTTCTGGTGGAATTTATTTGAAGGAGGTATGGGCTACCTTATTCTTTTTTTTTTCTTTCTCTCTTTTTTTTTGGACGAGTACCGACTTCCTCGTCTTTTTTTTTTTTGGGACTCTGTCCTTCTTTTCTTTTTCGTCATTTTTTTTTTTTTTCTCAAGCATAGCCCATACTTCTCCTTTGGTAACTGGGATTTGGTGAGAAGTCATGATACAAATGAATGGAGTATATTTTTGGTGGATGGAGGGTGCATGTTGTGCGCAACTCTCAAAGGTAAGAGTCGGCATTTTATTTGTGGGTGTACGTGAATCTTGATCTTGGGCATATGAAAAGAATCTCAACATAGGTCACAAACAATTTGACATAGGCTCACCATGAAAACAAGTAGCATATGACTATGGTTTATTTTTTTCATGAATGATCATCATGTCATATGGCTCGTGGGAAATGCATATCATTGAGGAGCATGCTTTTTTGAATTTTGATTTTTTGAAAACAAATCCCAAGTTCATATAAAAGAGCAAGGTTCTTATCATCTAGCTATATCACATATTCCAATTACTTAGATAACATGGGGTCCCTATGATAAGTGGTTCACAAGCTATAGGAATATTAGCGAGGAATAAAGAGTATGCAAATTCTATCATAGGATAGCATGGAGATGGAGCTTTTTCAAGAAGTTTTGTCTTTTTGATTTGTCCAATTTTAAACTTCAAAACTTTTGGAGGATGTGAGAGAGGGAGTTGCACAAACCACCGTTTGAAGAGGAAGGAGTCTAATGGTAGTCATTCGTCTCGCCCTTTCTCCATCGTGAATTGCTCGAGGTTTGTGCAATGTGTTGGGGAGATCTCAGATGAGTGTGATTGTATGCTTGAGAGATCTCCCCCACACTTATTCTTGTACCTTGTTGTATTCAAACAAAGAAAAAAAAACAAAAGAAAGAAAACACATGGCTCCATCGACATGAACACCGTGGAGCCGCTTTATTGTATTTATTATTTTTATTTTATTTTATTTGTTTTTGTTTTATTTGTTCACCTCAACACCACTTAAGCAAGGCTAACATAAAGAAGCAATGTAAGCAAAGCCTTGATTCACCTCCAACATAAGATACTCCCAAAAGATCATGACAACAAAGCTCTAAGTTCATTAACCAAACTCCAACACCATGTCGAAGCTTGATTAAAGAAGATCATTTTAACCTAAGCACCACGCTTAATTTAAAAAAGATCTATGGATGCATTACACATGTAAATGCACCCAAACACAAAGCATATGTCATATCAAGGGAAGCATGAAATTGTATGTTCAGAACTATGGAGACAAATATGAGTAAGAGTGTTTGGTGAACATTTATTTCCTTTGCATACCGGATATACTTTACGCCAAAGATCTATGGATGAAGCGTCGTTGTTGTTCGTGGTTTGCATGATGGCTCTGCCCAGGGTGCACCTCAAGGCTAGGCCACACACACGTGTGTATGGGCCATGGGTCTTGATGATAGCAACAAAGGATGAGAGGCGAGTCCTTCTAGCTTGATGAAGCAATGAAGGGTGGAGTCAGGCGGCACATTATCTTGACCGTGTGAGGCCGACCTACTCCTCTCTTCTCTTATTATTACTATTTTTTTTAATTCTATATTTTTTGATAACTTTTCTTTTTTTTTTTTCTTCTCTCACTTTTTTTCTCTCTTTTTTTTCACTTTCTCTCTTCTTCTTTTTTTTTACCTCTCTTTTTTTTAAACTCTTTTCTCTCCATCTTTTTTTTTCAATTCTTTTTTTTTTTTTTTTTTTTAGCAAGGCAGGGCTGACATAATCTTTTATTTACCCTCATTTTTTTTTGTATGATCCCTTGGTGGATGGAACTTGGGATTGTCACCATCTTCCCCCCACACTTAGACTTTTGTGTAAAAGTCAAGTGTGCAAGGTCCGGGTCTCCTCTTGAGTTTGTTCCATCACCCATGAACATCATAACCTTTTTTTTTGGTGATGTAGCCCTCATGTTCTTAAGCGTCGCATGCCTCTTTGTTCTTCTTAATCGATCTCCACCTGAAATGGTTAGCGACAAGAATACCCGAAGGTGCATACTAACTTGATAACATGTTCTTGCTTTTATTAATAAGAAGCGAGAAAGACTTTTTGCGCTTTTTTTATGATAGTCTAGGTATCTCCCGGCAGTGCTTTTCTTTATGGTCGTAAGCTTGATCGTGGGAAAACATCCTGCAGGTGATGGTGGTGAAGTTCCCGTTTCACCACTAAGAATTTTAGCATTACGCTCAAGTTGCAAGGTTAGCATCATCATGCTACTATGAGACTTACAACCATTCTTAAAGTGTTTTGCAAAGAGAACCAAGAGATGGTTGTGATCTTCATGGAAGCATTCGGCTAGAAGCAAGACAAACTCAAGAAGATCCAAAGGTGAGCATGTAGGAAGTCTCAATTGACAACTTGTTATGCTCAAAAACAGATTTCTGCTTGGTCTCAAGAGTTGTCACTTCGTGCATGTCCATGGCACATGAGGATTTATCCTCAAAAGATGTGTCATGAAGGACTAACGTTGAATCTTGACTATTGTCTAGAACAACATTTTATCGGCCGAGGGACATGACTTGTGTTCGTGTGAGGACGACGGGTGCTTCGTTTCACTAAGATGCAGAAGCAACTTGGGTGAAGCGAATAAAGTTATGAACTTCACCTCCTCGAACAGGTTTTGGTTGGGAAGATGCTTTGCCTTTGGGATATCTAGGTGACGGGCGGGAAGCAATCTTTCCCAACTTCTCATCACGGCTCCCCTCTATAGGTTTTTCGTGAAAATGTTTTTTCTAGAGGGTAGCATATGAGAAGATTGAAGTCAAGGATGAGATATATATGGAAGTCTAAGCATACCTCAGCTTTAGAGGTTTTGTCATCATCCTTGAATTCAATCGTGAACTCCGAAGGATGAAGCATTCCTTTCTTCGGTGTTTGAGGTTCGGGAGAGGGCTCAACAGTCGGTTCCACTGGCGGTACGGGGAATGGCTCGACTGATGAGGGCTCCTCAATGCTTGACATGCCCTTAATGTGGAGGGGAATAGGTTCTACAATGGGAGAAGCAAGCTTCTCTAGGATGTGTTCAAAGATCTTCCTATGTTCCGTTGTAGGTTTACGTGCAAACGACCCTTCAACGGTCATGTCAAGGCATAGGGCAGCGTCCATGTCAAGACCCGAACAAAAGATATGCAAAAGCACACTATCGGGTAATGACAAGTCTAGGCCAACATGTATAAACATTATAAACCTGGCCTAGGCTGCACATATGGACTCCTTCTCATCCTACTTGAGATTGAGAGTTGTCCTTGGTAGGCATTGATGGGGAAGAATGATAGACAAGAATTGTCTTTGAGTTCTTCTCAGCCCCCATTCAAACTTCCTACGACAATAGTGTACTATTGTTTTGCTTTCCCTTTGAGGGAGAGCGAAACAAATTCCACATGAGAATTTAAATCTTGCCGGGAATGTTGAGGCAAGATTATAACTCCTCGAAATCTCATAGGTGGTTACAATGGGTTTTCAAAATAGTCACCAGAGAAGGAGTGTGCCCGAACCAAAAGCTTTTTTTCAAATTAGGGTGGAGTTCATGGCCGAATGAAAATTTTGATTTTGAAAAAGATTTTGGCCCTATGAACTCCCCTTTGGAGAAGCGTAAAGATTTTAAATTTGAGTAGTTGGCTTCATTTTGAAAATGAAAAATAAATAACTATTTTTTGGTTTTTTGGATACAACACACGGGTGCTCTAGGTCTCGAGAAAATCATGACAACCGTTCCCCGGCAACGGCGCCAGAAATGCTTGTTGACGTTTCTTAATGTATGCAGAAGAATCCGCAAGCGTACGGAATTGTCGTTGTAGCATTTCACCCGAAAAGTATTCGTGGTATCGTATTTCCACGAGGAACGGTTTGTGTGACTTCTCTCTGAACAGAATCACCCTAGGATAACTATGGGTGGTGAGGTATCTTTATGGGCTCAAACTCTCTAGCAAGGATCACTTGGCTGTTATGTCCTTACTTCGGGCACCGGCAATCGCCCAAACTGGGATGGAGACCGGCATTTAGCACTGCGCCACACCTGAACGTGGGGGGATTACAAGGGACGGACAAGGCTGTCACGACCCAGCCGCCTACCCCCTCAACCGTGGGATGCGCCACAAAAGATAGATAACCACTAGCCTAGACACCACGTCTACACTCGTGATTATTACTCTAGCGTGTTAACAAGGCTTACCCGTCCCCAGGGTCCTTCTACTAGAGCAACGCCCCGAAGGAACGACTATTAATCCCGCAAGTCTATAACAGCTAGATAATGTACTTAAGAGTAATAAGCCGAAAGAGGGACACAACCATTCTTACCCAAAATGATTAGAAGGTTGTAGAGGTATAAGCGTGGCGGGCACCGACAAGTCCGGTACTCCGACCACCCGAGAACCGTGATGCACAAGGGGTACACCGGGACTCCATGGAGAAGAGGCCAAGCCCTCTTTTAGCCTTCCCTCTCTCACTCTCCATTAGAACTAAGAGGAAGAAGAAGAAGAATAAGAGTGGGAGTGGGAGCTTCTTCCTCTCTTCTACATTGTGGCTCCTCCTTGTGTTGTGTGGAATTGGTGTGTTGTGGAAGAGGGGAGAGCCTCCTTTTATAGCTTGGAGATAGGGGGGTCTTTGGAAATGTGCCACCTCCCCCCATAATGACCAAACCGACCAGGAATAGGCGGTTTCTAGGTTGATTGCACCTGGTCCATGCCACCACCGACGTTCCCTGGTTGAATGCAACCGTCACGAGAAAGGTGGGCCCGGTTGGCAGCCGCAGGGGTACGGGCGCACCCTAAGGTGCGGGCGCACCAAGATCTGGGCCAAATGGGCTCAAATTTTGTGAGCACGTCGGTTTCGTCGTTAGCTCCGTTTTGGCGGGTGGTACACAAAAACGGAGTCCGTATGAAAAAGTTATGCCCGAAATACTAAACCCTTGTCATGTGGCCCAATGTCATTTCATGTTGGATTCAGGCCTCGACCTCTTGGGCTTGTGTTTGGATGTTGATATTCATGTTTATGGGCTTTTCTCCTCTCTTTTCCTTGCTTTTCTTATGTCCATTTAGGCCCTTGTTATTTCTTATATGTTTCCCTTTGCTTTTGGCCCAAAATGTATATGTTTCCAACATTGCCCTGCAAAACAAGTACAGTACCAAAACTTGTGGAAATGGTTAGCTCAAAGCCCTATCACTATTGTGTTTTGATAGTTTTATACTAATGTTGATGGTATAAAATATGTAGTTAATGACCGTCAATAGCAGCCATGGTGCTGATGATTGCAAAGAGAATGTGCCCGGATTAGAGAACTGGAAAGGATGAACGCCATGATCAGATCAGAGTGTGCTTAAGTAGTGAGTTAGCCGGCTGCTCCACTTCCCCACAAACGCGGCGTCAACGCAACCGCTTGGAATTTCCACGATCGCCGGTTGGAATTCGCACGATCACTCTGCTGGCACTGCGTTTCCCACGAGGGTTGCGCTTTGAATTCTCGGGCTGCGTTTCCATGGCGGACGATAACCATTCTCCACCTTCATTGATCACCGTCGGGCCCACACATGAACCGACAGTGATTAACAAAAACGGTGAAACAAATAGTTATATCTAAAAAAATCGATTTATTGATATCATTAATTTTATCTCAGCGTTAATGCATTTAGAGTTCAACTAACCCCGTTTGCCTGCCACGTACTACACTCCATATTATAAATTTTCATTTTAGCGGATATAAAATGCACCGCCCAACGTAGGTACGTATAGGCCGCCGTGTAGTGTTCAGCAATAGGTCATGGCCTCGCGTGATACGCCACGGCCGCAACCTTGAGAATCGTGTTGCTCTAGAATTCACTACCGGTTCCACTTCAATAAACCGACAGTGTCTCGCTTTCGATGAGAAAAGGCTGTGTTCCCTGCTGCTGCGTCGACGGGTTATATCAATGTCAGTAATAACACTACCGGGTGCACTTTCAGAACCGGTAGTGATCACATATATCACTGCCGGTGGTCACTACGCGGCAAGTGTTATGGTGTATCACCGCCGGGTTAAAACTGAGAACCCGGCGTGTTTTGCATTGTTAACGGGCGAACGAGCGCCATGACGGCGGCGACCAACGCGCCATTGTAGGCGGGAGCACCGCCGCCACGTTCTCCGTACCACCCGCCACGGTGCTTGGTTTATGCGGTACCAATTATCCGACGCGGTGATCGTTCATATCACCGCCGAGGTGCATGGAAACTGGCAGTGATCAGTCATTACCACGGCCACGAACACTAACACGGCATCTGGCCTATAAAAACGGCTAGTGCGGCCCTTGGTTTTGCAAATCAGTTCTCTTGGTCCTCTTGCTTGATACTGCATGTTCTTCTTCCTCGATCTTCTTTGCTACTCTCCACATACATATCTATGGCCTCTATGGGGGAGAAAGCCCACCACGCATGAGATATCATTCTTATGCATCTTAGGCCACCAAAATGGTTCACACACAAGAGGTGCTAGAAGAGTCTTATCGAAGATTGAGCGGCGCCGTAGGTTAGAACCATTTGTGGAGATTCACGGAGCCATCCGGTTACGTGTGCTTGAGAGAGTGGACAGCTGGATTTACATGTCCATAAGAGACATGGCATCCTCCGGAGAAGATCATAGCCATCTATGAAAATCTCCTTCAATCCATAAAAATCTCCTTTGGTGATCAAAAAGAGATTTTCATAGATTTACATGATCCGATCCCCGCGGATGCCTATGCATACCATCTTTGGACTAAACCAGCTTGGCCGAGCAAAGAAAATTTGCTTGGCATGTCTCCTCGGCCTAGCTATGGATTAAATGTAAATCCGAGTCATGCCCTCCTTGTAAGATCGAGCACAAGAAACCTCACAGAGCACCGATGGGACCTCAATGGGCACGGATGGGCCTTTAAAATCCCATCGGCATTTCATCGGCAAGAATCACGTAACCTTTCGGTGTTTTTTATTTTAAATGTGTTTATACACTTTGATGATAACATTGATCTATTCGTGGAAAAGTCTTTGTTATCATATATATAATTTTTTTTCAAGATCTTTGTTATCATATATGTAATCGGATATTGTAGTTATGTTTTACTTTTGCTCCTCTCTCTCTATATATAATAAAAGTATCATGTTCTTTTCCATTGGATGTTTGCATTTATATATCATATGCTAAAGATTGTTATATTTTTGACGCACTTCTTATTTTTCATGGACGAACATAAATATATAAATGCTCTATGTACTAACCGAAAAGTTGGTAAACATCATTGAAACACACAACTCGGTGAAAAAAGAAAGGTCCTGAATTAATCTCACGACGGTGAAAGAGATTACACCGCTCGGTTTGAAATATATCACCGCGGGTTTTAATAGAGCACCCGGCAAAGTGAAAGAGACTACACTACCGGTTTGAAAATAAGAAACCGATAGTGATGAGCCTTCTATCGCATTTATCACCTAGGATTTAGGAACCACGAAGTTTGAGATTTTTCGGCCTCAAACTTTTTCTTAGACGTGCACATGCCATGTGTGAAGGAACCACGATGTTTGAGATTTTTCAGATAAGGTTTGGTATTTTTCTAATTAAATTGAATTTCTACGCGATGACCCCGAGTAATTACAGGTTGAAGGGGTTACCCACTAACAGAGCCAAAGTGGTGCCAAAATTTTCCACATGGTCTCGTGTGCCCTAGGAGACAATTCAAAGGTGTAGGTTCTTTGCAAAATTCATAAGTTTGTAAGCTGTAATTAAACTCCTTCTATCACGTTTATCACCTAGGAAAATCTAATAATAAAAATATCGATCGAGAAAAAACCTAAGATCTTGTGTGGGGGCATAATTTGGGTGTAAATGGTTGTAAAAAAATTCAAGACATTTGTACATTGTGGGAGTATACATGATTCACAATGGTACATGACCCCTTTCATCGGAAGCATGACTAGACAATTACATCCATAAGCTTTTTTGGGTCATCTTCGCTTAGGTGTCGTCTCGGCCTCAAACTTTTTCTTAGACGTACACATGCCATGTGTGAAGGAACCACGATGTTTGAAATTTCTCGGCCTCAAACGGGGGTTACCCACTAACAGAGCCAGAGTGGTGCCAAAATTTCTACGCGACGACATCGAGTAATTACAGGTCGAACTAGGATTATACATGCTTCACAAAAGCATTACATTTAATTGATAGTTCAACACGGTACAATAAGCAAAGTGTACAAACACATTAAGAAATAACCACCTCAAAAACACCCTTCTAGCACCTATGCCCGAGGTGGTTACAATGCTACCCGTTATGCTTACATGAATTAAGGCGGATGGGAGACCTCTCGTGAAGAACCAATGTCTCTCCGTGTCGGAAGGAAGGCCCGACAGAGACGAGGCTCATCTCCCAAATGACTAAGCACAAGAATGCATGCTACTTGGCTCCTCGCTTTCCGTCTTTTAGAGGTCCGTGTAACAATGGCGTTGCACGAGCATCACACTCAGCTTCTGTAAGCAACGTTGTAGCTTAATCTTCAAAAATACCCTTCTAGTACCTGTTGTATACACTGTCTACCCATAATAAAATGTTTATGTGGAGGGCTTTCTCCCAAATAGAGGCCATATATGTGGATAGGAAAATGGGCAAATAACAGAAGAGGTCAGCCGGCGCACGGTTCGCCATACATGGCTCTCTGCGCGGGGCTATTTTTATAGGCGGTGGTAGGAGGGATTGAGCGGTGGTAGGTGGCAACAAAGGTGTCTTATCACCGTGAGCAGTGGTAGGTGGCAACAGTGTCTTATCACCGTGAGCGGTGGTAGGTGGCAACAGTGCCTGATCACTATCGGGTCAGCCGACGTTTAGACCCGGCAGTGAACCTTTAATGTAACACTGCCGGTGCCACTGCTCAACCGGCAGTGATTAACTATAGATATGGGCGCGCGAGGTGAAAATTTCACAAGTCATTTGAACCCCGTGCCATTCGCTCCAGCCTCGACGATATATACTGGCTCGCGCGGCGAGCTAAAATTTTCCCAGGTCATTTCAACCCCGCGCCCCATTCGTTCCCCACCAGCGTCGCCGACGGAGCACCACCACCACACACGCCGCAGTCGTTTGTCGCCCCCTACTGCGCCCCCGGCCGCCATTCTCTTATTCTCTGACGTCCCCAACACCGCGCCGGCGTCCTGCGCCCTTCCACGGTGAGAACTAATTATCCATTTAGTTCTTAGTGATTTTGCCTATGAGAATGAGACCTAATTCGCCGTTGTTCTCGCCTCGCCTCGCCCGCTTGTTCTTCCTCCACGTCGATGGGGGACCGCCGCTACACCGCACCGCCGTCTGCATCCTCACGCCGTCCCTGTCTAGGCCCGACGCCGTACCTGCCGCGACCTCGATCTCCTCGATTCCGCCGGAGCAACGTCCCGTCCGCGCCCTCTGCTTCCTTCTAGGGCGCTGCGTCTCGCACCGTCGAGACAAGGCAGGAGCGTGCGGACTGCACGGAAGTTCGGTGAGTGCGTCGGTCACGCGCCTTTGAGTTGTTCGTTGAAATGCCCGTGTTGATAACTCCAACCCGCTATTTCCCCTTTCTATTTATATTTTGCTTTCAAATAGTTCAGGATCCTTATATAGTAGCAAATGTTTTTTGTCTATGGTGAACAAATTAGATTTAAACATTGTGGTTATTTACAAAGCATGATTGAAGATATACTAATGCTCGAAGTGTGATTGAAATGAGATAGATGTTGAAATTCATGAGTTTGTGGTGTTCAAAATCTTCTTGTACAACATTTCTGAATGACATAGCATTAACATCCTATTTTGGTTGCATGTATAGGCAAACCATGGCGTGGTATGTAGTGCATGTTGGTCAAGTGCCGTGGATCTATCGAACCCGGGAAGATTGCTCGCTCAAGTCTCCGGCTACCACGATAATTGTTACAAAAATACAAGACAGAAGCTGAAGCTTTGAGGGCCTACTATGGTGAAAACTTTGACTATCAACCGGCCTAGAGATTGATGAGAAGCCTCTCTCCATAGATATGAAGATTAGAAAAATTACGACTTGGACTATGAAAGATGTCTTGATTTCAGTTATGGCTATTGTCATTGTTTTTCTTATTTGGAAGTTGATGTCCTAGGCTCAATTTCATAGAACATTAGGCGGAGTTAGTTGTATGTAACCGTTGAACCATGTAATGTTTTGTCGATTTTAATGTATATATGATGCGTTTATGGGTTTAAAAATAGCTGAATTCCAAATAAATTTAAAAAATTTAGAAATTCTAAAATAAAAACGCCGGGTGGCATTGGCCCGACAAAGTGAATGAGAAACAAACCCGTAGTGTAACTACACCAAACACTATCGGTTTGAATTACAAACCGTCATCGATGACGAAGCATCACTGCGGGCTACATTGACCAACCGATAGTGTACACTCTAATAACGCTGTCGGGTTGAAATCAGCCGATAGTGTTCACGTAAAAAGTTCACCGACGGGTCCAAAGTAAACCGATATTGTTAGCTCTTCGATACATCGCCGGCACAATCTAACCCGATAGTGTTATCCCATCAGTTCTTCGGTTCGTTAAAGCCCCCCGGTGCTCTCAATATGAACTCGCCGGCTGACTTTCGAACCGGCATTGCTTGATCAAAAATACTGCCGGTCCATGAAACACCCGACAAGTGTTCGGTGACAAGTGCGCTGCCAGTTCGATATCAAACCGGCAGTCTCTCCTCGAATCACCGCCAGTGTTTTGACCCGGTAGTGTTTCGAACCCCACATCACTACCGCTATGGTTCTGCCGGTTCAGTTTTTGGCAGTGAAGGGGGGTTGGAGCCCGACAGTGATGGACAATTCTGTAGTAGTGTTACATGTATACGTGATAAGCTTTTGCATGTGTTGCCTGCTTGCTTCGTCGAATATATATGCACACATACACGTGCTATATATATAATCACTTGGCAGGGCTGCTTGTTTGACTTCGATTAAAAAAAAAGGGGAAGTCGATCGTACTGCTGGGCGCCGGGATCAGATGTCCGAACCTTGCTAGCTGGTGCTTGCCCTGTCGACCGTGCTGCTGGGCTAGAGCTGTTGGGCTGCTTGCTCTTGCGCTTGGCCATGCCTGCTGCTGCCCTGCTGGGCCACGGTGCCGCCGCTGCCGCTCTGCGTCGCTGCTGCTTGGGCTGGCCGCTCGCCGCACGCTACTTGGTCTGCTTGCTACCTGGCAAGCTAGCAAGCGTTGGTTGTACTGGTTCATTCCACGAAGCTGCTGCTGCTGCCTGTCTGTGACCGTTCGAAAGAAAGAGAGCAGGTGCTCTGGTGCTGCCGCCGCCGACGGAGGTGCCGAGCTGGCGGCTCTGCTCGTTGGAGTTTCTGCTGGTGGCTAGAGAGTATAAGTGTGAGCTGCTCTCCTCCTTTCTCTCTCTCGAATTTCGAAATACACAGTGAGCTCCTCTGTTCTCGCTCTTCAAACTCTAAGTGAGCCCCAATCCTCAAATCCCTCTACTCCTTTGATTCGAGCTGAAATCAAGTGAGGGATAGTGCTCTAGAGTTTGATTCAAGAGGATTTCTTCCCTCTCCTCTCTGTTTCCTTGGTGGATTTGTGTTCTTGAGAGGAGGTTGGGAAACCCTAGTGCATTGTGTTACCACCCCACATGTGGGCCGGCCCAGTGAAGAAGCCCAGGAACCAAGGAGGAGCAAGCGAGCCCGGCGAAGGAGCAGCAAGACTCAGGGCCCGGAGTGGGCGTGTATCCAATGCCAGCCTGCCTACCGTGAGTAGTTAAGTAGAGATGCCGTGTTCTGGAAAAAGACAATCATCTTGTAGAAGAAGTAAGAACTTGAGAGGTGTGAGGAGAGAGAGCCGGTCCTCATTGGATCTGGCCGGACTTGTATCTGGTGAATTCGTCGTTAATCTATCGGAGTTCGCCGGATTTCCTGGTGATCGTTGTTAGGTAGCTAACAAGTGGTATCAGCTCCCTGGTTCAGCGACCGTCGTGCTGGATTCGTCGGCTTCCTCTACCCACGAGCACTTCACCCGTCTCCGCCGAGCCCAAGGCGTCATGGATCCGTGGTGCTCCAAGGATTCGGCGCCTGGACTCCTGTTCCAAATACTGGAGAAGCGATTCGAGGACGTGGACCAGCGCAGCGTGGAGAGGTGGCGGGGTCTCGAGCTGCGCTACCGACGACGCGGCGGAGGCGACGCAGCGTGAGCTCAGCCGCGCCAAAACGGCGGCGGAGGAGCGGCGCGCCCTCTTCCAGCGCGCCGACGGCTGATGGGGAGCGCCGGGAGCGGGATTCCGCCGTCGACACCCGCCTTGCGTCGCCGAGGCCTACTCGGCGGTCCCCAGACACCGCCGCGGTGGTGGCGGACAACTGGGGGGGCGCCGAGAGCCGCGTCCGAGATCTGAGGAGCGCGCGCCACCGACGTGGAGCTCCTCGCGCGCCGCCGAGGACCGATGAGCAGCGTCCGACCGCATCGCCGCTCTCGAGACGGCCACCGCACGCTTCGTCTCGGAAGCTGCGCACGGAGGCTGACATCGACGACGCGGCGCTATGACATCCGCAACCTCCGCGTCCTCCGTGACTTCGCGCCGCCCTACACTGGGATGCCGACGTGGAGTGGATCGTCAGCCGTGCGCCCACCTGCAGGCTTCGTTGACGATCGGCCCAGCGGGCACCGCTATGAAGAGATTCCACGGGATACGGCCTATGGATCGGTCACGACCATAGTGCCACTCCCGGCCAATGGTACGCATCTCCCCCCTAAACCTGGTGACATTCCGTTCAATGTTCCTCCACCACCTCGCCATGATCCGCACCTATCTCACCACCATCACCGTGAACAACACCGGCCAAACGCTCACACTGCTTACCAGTACACCGACCCAAATTTTCCCCCCAATCCCCCAATTCCTCCCGACCCCAATCCTCACTTCCCGAGCCCCAACCACCAGTATAGCCATTCCCACCAAAATCCCCAAAACCATCACCAATCGTATGACAACTATTCACCAAATCAACCACCCGGCCACTACAATCACCTGAACTACCACCACAACAACCTAGGCCACCTACCTAAAATGCCTTTCCCAAAATTCGATGGCGAAGACCCACAATTCTGGATGAAATCTGCCTACAACTACTTCGTCATGTATGGCGTCCACCCCTCGATGCGGGTCCAATGCTCCACGATGCAGGTTCCTTTGGAGCAGCCCGCCGTTGGTTCCAATCAGCCGAACACATCATCTCCACCCAAGATTGGCCCAACTTCTGTCGTATGATTCGAGACCCTTACGCCGAGACCAACACGAGTTACTTGTTCGCCAACTCTTCCACATACGTATGACCTCCACAGTCCAAGACTATGTCGACAGATTCGTTGACTTAGTCGAACAGCTCACTGCATACACACCAAACCCAGACCATCTCTCCTATGTCCAGCGATTTATCGATGGACTCCGCGATGATATACGTTCTGCAGTTATGATTCAGAGACCCCCCGACCTCGATACTGCGTGCACTTTGGCTCTTATACAGGAAGAAGCTGCGGAGCCTGCCCGACGACGTGATTTCAAGCGCGGGGACGTGGCGTCTTCCAGCAGGGTGGTTCCATTCAGAGGCGTTCAGCCACCACCTCCGAACCGCACTGGTGGCGGTCCGGCTCAGGACGACAAGAAGCAGTGGGACGGTCCTCGTCAGTACCCTGCTTCCAAGCCAACTCTCGACGACAAGATGCAGAAGCTCCGCACTTACCGCAAGGCTCAAGGGCTGTGTATGCGATGCGGTGAACGATGGCGCCGGGGCACAAGTGCGCACCAGCAATCCAGCTTCATGCTCTTCAGGAGGTTTGGCAGTTGTGCGAAGATTCTTTCACCGATGATATTCCTCCCGAAGCCACCGAGCCTCCTGTTGCTCCATTCTTTGATCCAGTTGTTGAAGAGGTAGCAGCACATCAAGTTTTCTCCATTGCTTCAGCAACTCAGTCCAATGCTCAACCACCAAAATCACTACAGCTCTCGGGCACTATTCATGGGATACCTGTGTCTGTTCTCATCGATTCAGGTAGTAGTCATTCCTTTGTCGGTCCAGCCGTGGCAGCCCGGCTCTCAGGTTGGCGTCCCTCCGCCGAACTAATTTCGGTTCGGGTGGCGACGGCAACTTTCGGTCATATGCTCAGAGGAGATTGAGATGGCAGTTTGGATAGTGCAAGGGTACGAATTTCACTCTAATCTCAAGATTCTACCCCCAGTCCTCCTACGACCTCATTATAGGGATGGATTGGTCGGAGGTATTCTCACCAATGAAAGTTGATTGGGCTGCGAAGTGGTTACTTGTTCCTTATGGCTTGGGGCAAGCCTTGTTGCAAGGAGAAGGTGCTTCACCAGAGACCTGTGCAGTGGTCGAGCTGTTCCACATTGCCGGCGACTCAATCAAGGAGGATCCCATTCCCTGTCGACCCTAAAGTCCAAGCCATCTTTGGATTCGTTTGCATCGGTATTCACAGAGCCGAAGGAACTTCCTCCCAGGAGATCTTGTGATCACACAATTCCTCTGATCGACGGCGCTAGCCCCCGTGGTCATTCGCCAAGACCGGTACAAACCGGCTCTCAAGTCTGAAATCGAAGCCCAAGTTACGTGATATCTTTGAAGTCGCCCTGATCCAGCCCAAGAAAAGCGCCTTCTCTTCGCCGGTTCTGCTAGTAAAGAAGAAGGATGGGGCCTGGCGATTTTGTGTTGACTACCGTATGCTTAATGCTATCACGGTGAAATCAAAATTCCCAATACCAGTTGTGGATGAGCTGCTTGATGAACTATCCGGGGCTTCATGGTTTTTCGTTCGGACCTCGTGGCTGGCTTTAATCGATACGCTTAGCCCCTGGAGAGGAGCCGAAGACAGCATTTTCAGCACGCACCGGGGCCATTTTGAGTTCACTGTGATGTCATTCGGTTTGACAGGAGCCCCCAATACCTTCCAAGGCGCAATGAACTCCACCCTCAGCCCACTGCTTCGCCTATGTGCTATCGTCTTTTTCGATGATATTCTTATTTACAGTAAGAGTTATGAGGAGCACCTCACACACATCGGTCAGGTACTAGCCCTTTCGGCCAAAGATCACCGGGCAGGTAAAACTCTCCAAGTGCCGGTTCGCCTAGCAAAGCATTGCATATCTCGGACATGTGATCGGTGCCGCAGGCGTTGCTACTGATCCCCGGAAGGTTCAGGACATTCAGCAGTGGCCAGCCCCTGCCGATGTCAAGCAGTTGCGTAGCTTCCTGGGATTGGCCGGGTACTATCGCAAATTTGTCAAGAACTTCGCAGTTATTGCCAGACCTCTGAACGATCTCCTGAAGAAGGGTTCGCTATTCGTGTGGACTGCTGCTTATCAGTCTGCATTCTCTGCTTTGCAACAAGCCTTGGTGACGGCTCCGGTGCTCGCTCTCCCGGATTTCTCCAAGCCATTCAAAATACAAACTGATGCCAGTGACTACGGTGTGGGAGCAGTTCTCTTACAGGTTGATCATCCAATAGCCTTCGTCAGTAAAGCTCTTGGTCCACGTACCCGAGGTCTTTCGACGTACGAAAAAGAGTATTTGGCAGTGTTGGTAGCCATTGATCAGTGGCGCAGTTACTTGCAGCACGGAGAATTCATCATATATATCGACCAAAGATAGTCTGATCCATATCACGGACCAACGCTTGCACACACCGTGGCAGCAGAAGTTGTACACCAAACTGATTGGGCTCCAATACAAGGTCGTTTACAAGCCGGGAACCTCCAACCGGGCAGCAGATGCGTTGTCGCGGCACCCAGCCCCAGCAGCCCATCTCAATGCCATCTCTACTGCCACCCCATCGTGGTTGTCCCAAGTCAGGGCAGGTTATGATAACGATCCTGAGTCACAGCAGTTGCTCCAAGCTTTGATAGTTGCTCCTGATTGCCGCCCACCATACACTCTTCAGGGTGGTATCCTTCGACACAAAGGCCGAGTGTGGATCGGTGACAACAAAGATCCTACGCCAGCCAGATTATTTCAAAGATCGCATGACTCACCGCTTGGGGGCCACTGGATTTCCCGTGACACCGAACCGCGCCCGCAAAGTTGTTTACCGGGCGTGGCCTGAAGAAGGATGTCAAGACCTTCGCCGGCCTGCAGTGTCGTACTCAAGCTAAGCCTCGACCGCTCCAGTACCCGGGTCTCCTTTCTCCCCACCGGTTCCATCTGAATCATGGGAGGTGATCACGATGGACTTCGGTCGAAGGGCTTCCACGGTCAGGTTCTGCCAATTGCTTAATGGTGGTTGTCAACAGATTCAGCAAATATGCTCATTTCGTGCCCCTGTTGCATCCATTCTCGGCACACCAAGTGGCCCAGACATTCCTCGACACCATCTACAGACATCACGGCATGCCTCAATACATTGTCAGCGATCGTGAACGCATCTTTACTTCAAACCTTTGGCAAGAATTGTTTCGCGGTTGCGCAGTCACATTGGCTATGAGCTCGGGCGTACCATCCTCGGCCGGACGGCAGACGGAAGGCGCGTCAACCAATGTCTTGAGACATTCTCGCGCCGCTTCGTGAGCTCCCGCCCTCGCAATGGGCGAAAGTGGATCCCGCCGCCCAGTTCGGTACAACACCAGCCTCCACTCCGCCACGAACAAGACCCCCTTGAAAGTACTCTACGGTAGGCCTCCTCGACACTTCGTCCCGTCCCCGTCCGTGATCACTTCTTCTCGGGACCTCGACGCCTCGTTGGCGCCCGCGCCACCATGCTGGGACGCGGTCCGTCAACATCTTCACCGCGCCAAAGAACGCATGAAGAAGCAAGCGGACAAGAAGCGCTCCGAACGCTCCTTCAACGTCGGCGACTCGGTCTACCTCAAGCTTCAGCCATACGCCCGGTCGTCGCCGCTTCCACGCGCCCACCGGCCGTTCCACTACTTCGGTCGCATAAGATCATCGGGCGCGATCGGCACGGTGGCCTACGAGCTCGAAGCGCCGCCTCCAACGCCGTCCGTCCACCCCGTCTTCCATGTCTCACCGCTGAAGCCGGCGCCTCCTCCAAAGGCCGAGGTCCAAGCGAGCCTTCCCGAGGTGGATGACGACCTTCGTGTCCCGTGGCTGTACTCAACGCCGCCGCACCAGCGCCGTGACGGTCCAAAGGCCCCGCCTCCTCATCAAGTGGTCGTTTGGACCCGTCATTGGCAACCCTGGGGAAGACTCCGAGGCGATCCGGCAGCCAGCTTCCCGGCAGCTCCCGGCATGGGGACATGCCGGTGCCCAAGGAGAGGGGGATGTTACCACCCCACATGTGGGCCGGCCCGCTGAAGAAGCACAGGAACCAAGGAGGAGCAAGCGAGCCCTGGGCGAAGGAGCAAAGAAGACTCGGGGCCCGGAGTGGGCATGTATCCATGCCGGCCGCCTACCGTGAGTAGTTAAGTAGAGATGCCGTGTTCGAAAAAAAAGACAATCATCTTGTAGAAGAAGTAAGAACTTGAGAGGTGTGAGGAGAGAGAGCCGGTCCTCATTGGATCTGGCCGGACTTGTATCTGGTGAATTCGTCGTTAATCTATCGGAGTTCGTCGGATTTCCTGGTGATCGTTGTTAGGTAGCTAACACATTGCCTATTGTGATTCAATTTCGTGGCACTAGGTGGTGATTACGATTGTGGTAATCTTATTACTCTTGGTGATTGCCGTCACCTATACAGTTGGAGTTGGATTGATTGGTGAGGGGATTTGGTGATTGTGTCCGCCCCAAATCAAGGTGATATTGTGAGGGGTTCTTGAGCTTCCCCGGTAGAGGACCGAATTGCTACTTTAGTGGATTGCTCATGGCTTGTGGATCCCCTCTTGTGAGTGATTCATTGAGCTCCCTCCAAGGGATTGGGCACCGGCCATTAAGCTTGTGAATCATCAAGTGGGTGTATCGCCACAACGAGGACTAGCGTGCCGGCAAGCACGTGAACCTCGGGGATAAATCATCTTGTCAATTGTGTTGAGCTCGTTAGAGATTTCTTATTGACATCGGTGATTGGCTTCATCCTCTACTCTACTCCAGAGGTATTGTATTCTAGCAGCTCCTCACTTTACTTACTTTGTTTAGCTTGTTCTTCCTCGCTTAGCTCCTAGTGTCGTTTTAGTTACCATACCTTGCTCACCTAGAAGTAACTTAGCAACCTAGCTCTTGTGTGTGATTAGAGATATTAGAATTACTAGAATTGCTAGGAGGCTTGCATAGCTAGAGAGAAGCTTCGCTTTAATTTGCTACGCCATCTTATTTACTAACCACCTTGCTTAAGTGTTGTTGTAGAACATTTTATTAGGCTATTCACCCCCCTCTAGCCATTTAGGACCTTTCAGCATCCCCTTCCTCCATGTCCCACTCGCACCCGCATCTCCTCCCCCCGTCTCCCACCGATGCACACTCCCACAAGCACCTGCGCAGCCTCACGACGGCACACGCGATGGCGGCGGTGCGGCATCATGCACCAGCCAAGAAGATAACTTTGCTTGTAGCGCTGTGTCCGCTAGCGGGTGCAGCGGTGCGACTCCACCGGACACCACAAGCAGCCTATTGGTATTTATTAAGTGCTAAAAGAATATGAAGGATTCCACAAGCACAAAGAATACCATTGTAGCTTTTCCCTAGGAGAGTATTCTAGAGTATCATATCCACAGGGAAGCGTTGGCTAAAGAATTCTAATAACTCACAATCATGCATCTACTAACTTAGCAAACCACTAGACTAAAGTGAAGAGGTAAATGATTTATGATAAGAGTTATGAATGATATAAAACACACACCAAGAGAATTCTTATGATATAAATATGTAGTAGCAAGTTGAGAGGACAGCGGGAGAGATCATGGTTCCTATATACTTCTCTATTACATAGGTTCTATGATAGCAATCACACAAATGCACTTTGGAGCAACGGTACCTTTCCGACTCTCGAATAGACTGGGAAGGGGTAGCCGGGTGAAGGCTGCCAAAAAGCTCTACGAAACACCAACCCATACATGGTGGACTACATTGACCGACAGAGCTGTCACCTCTGGGGCTACCACAACTATCCGTAGGATTGGACGCAACCTAGAATAACTAGAGCCCTCAATACGAGTGGAGATCCCATGCAATGGCATAACAACTATACTAACCAAATATATGAAAGACATGAAAATAAATAGAGAAGATAAATATATAAATCATAAGTCTTACAAAGAAAAGGTACAAGGCATACCAAACTCTGATGACTTCTCTAGAACCGGAGCACAGCTCCGCTCTCCCTAACTCTCTAGTTGCTAATCTACTACATTGGAGAGTCTAGCCCTAAATCTCTAGTGGAGAGGTTGTTCTCACATTGGGACACCTCGATGATCAACGAGATCAAAGGATATGAATGGAATGAATTAGGGTTTCACCCCAGGGGCGTGGTGTCTTGTTATATAGGGGCCTCCAAGCCTCCCTCCTAGTTTAGCATGCAATGCGGCACTAAACCTTCCACCATGTCTTATGATAATGCACATAGGCTTAGATGTGCCGAGTTCAGATTTGGGCCCAATTAATCCCACACCTCATGTTCTAGAGTCTTCCATTGGATGCACCGTAGCCCTTGGATCCAACCGACCTTGATCAACGGCGTAGATTACACCTCAGTGAACCGACATAACAAGACGAGGCTGACAGGTGGACCCCATAGGGTGGCCGCGCCCTGCCTATGCCAGGTGGGTCCCACCTTCAGGTATGTGTCTTCTGGGGCCTTGTAGAGTATTCTTACTTGGGTGCCAAGTTGAGTTGCGGATTATGTTATAACAGGTGTCAACACTCGTGGAATTATGTTAGTCGAGACCCCTAAACTCTGTTGATATTTATTTTAAGCCCTTATTTCATGTTTAGTTGACTATTAATATTATGCTATAACAGTGTCAACATTTCGGTGGCGACCGAGCGGCCGTCGTGGGCGTGGGCTAGCTGCAGGCACGACGGGCTGCCGTGCCTACAGGCACGACACGGCACTGCTATCCGTCCATAGTGACGTGCCTGGGCCGAGGTATCGGCACGGTGGCACTATCCAGCATAGCACCACAGTGCCACCGTGCCTAATCATGTCGTGCCTCGCCAGACCGTGCTTCACCGTGCTAGTGTCGTGTTGTGCACGGGTGGCCCGTTTGGGACGACTATAGAAAACGTAAGAGAGAAAGATCGGCGGATGGGCTTAAACACATACAAAAAACAATTTCAGAGTTTTCGATGCTAAACATAAGACCGGATCATAGAAAAAAGTGCCGAGAAAAACCTTTTGGGATGAAAATATAGAAAACTCTTGGAGATGATCTATTTTTTTCTTCCCCACACTAATTTGGGAGTTGAAAAGCACCATATTTTGGGAACAAAATATAAGAAACTCTTGGAGATGCTCTTATATGCTTAAGTTTTATTAGAAAGAGAAAAATATCTGCGTGTACTAGTAACGAAATGATTTTAGGTGATGGGCGATTTTATTTTTGCGTGGCGAGCACTAGAGCCCATCACGCATGCAAGGTCACAGTTAATCAATTATTAACCGCGGGCGGTCTACGATGCCCACCACGGTTAATCGACAACCGTGGGCGGCACATTAGAACTCCCGCCACGGTTAATAATTAAAAAAAAAAAACCATGAGCCCACCGGCAAGCCCATCCGAGCCCGCCGGTGAGCCCACTCGAAACCCTAGACCTACATCCGTCGCCGCCGCTGGGAGCGCCGGGCCGTTGTGGGAGGAGGGGGCGTGCGCCGCGGAGCCGGCCGCCCCCGCACGCCCGGGGCCGCGGAGAGCACGGAGAGCAGGGCGCCACGGGCAGATCCGGCCGCCAACCGCCAGCCAAGACGCCCGAGTTCCGCCTCGGGGGCGCGCCACCCGAGATCCGACGCACGGGCCGACCTCCGCCGGGAGGCGCCACGCCATTGCGCCATCCACCGCGCGCCGCCGAGGGAGTGAGAGGACTCGGAGGGAGAGGGAGTCCCGCTGTCGCCGAGAGAGGGAGTGAGGGAGCGCGCCGGTTGGGTGTCTGGATGGAGAGAGGGAGAGGCGTCGCCAGGTTTTGGGATTTCAGAGTGGAGAGAGGAAACCCTAAAGTCCTCAATTTATATGAGCCCGATAGAGAGCCGATTTGGGCTGTCTTGGGCCTCATGATTTTTAGTGACGGGCCTTTAAAGATGTCTGTCACGGAAAATTGATTTACCGTGGCGGGCATCCTAATATGCCCACCACGATTACGATTAACCATGGCGGGCGTTTCTAAGTTGCCCATCACGGTTAATCGATTTTTAATGGCGGGCAAAAGTGCCCATCACGGAAAATAAAAAACGCCCCGCCACGGTTAATCGGGCCATTAACCATGACGGGCAAACTCAATGCCCTCCACGGAAAAGATTTGGCAAAGTGTCATAAAAAGTAGGGCTTCCTTTTTTTTGACTAATGACGTTTTTAAACCGCGAGTCTACTCGTCGGTGAGATTCGAATAGGAAAGAAAGGAAGCAAGGGTAGTTTCGACATTTCACATACCTAACAGAGCAGAAGGAAGGACTATATAGGTAGGAGAATATAGTTTGAGGCCAAATAGGCAAGTTTTTAGAAAAAGAACCAAGAAAGAAAGTTATACTTTTTAGGCCCACATAGTTAATTTCCTCTGTTTACAAAATAAAGCGTAATAATATATACTCCCTCCTCTCAAAAGAATGTAAATCTCGCTCCTGAGGAGTCAAACAAATTTAAATTCGACCAAATTTATACAAAATAGTAGTAATATTTGTGTTATAATATAAGTATCTTTAGATTAATCATGTAATATATATCTATACTACATCTACACTAGTGGAAAAACCTTTTCAAGCTAAAATTTTCTCTTTAGGGACATCGGTACAAACTTTTCATGATGCTTATATATATATCTATACTACATATACATTAAAAAATAGCCATTCAAAACTTTTCGTTTTTATATTACACACTTTGTATGACTAGGGTCTTTAAAAAAGTTTGTACTGATAGTTCAAAAAAAAAAATTACACCGACAACCTAAATTTTTTTTTTTTTTTGAAAATACACTTGCCCAAAACCCATAACCTAGTAGGGGGCATATTTTTGAAGAGACAATTGCCCCAAAACCATTGCCCGATAGGGGGGCATACTTTTGAAAAGACACTTAGCCCAAAAATCCATAGCCAAGTAGGGGGCATGCTTTTCAAAAGACACTTGCCCCAAAATCCATAGCCTAGTAGGGGGCATGCTTTTCAAAAGACACTTGCCCCAAAACCCATTGCCCGGTAGGGAGCGTGTATTTAAAAGGATATTTGCGCTAAAATCCTAAATTTAATAATCAGTTAGTGACTCGGCAAGCGACATGAACCCTAATCTCAATAAACGTCATGAATCCAAATCTCAAGAACACCATGAACCGTAATCTCAAAGAAAAGCCATGAATCCTAATCTCGGCCAAAAGCTATGAACCCTAATCTCAAGAACGCCATGAACCCTAATCTTAGCAAAAGCCATGAACCTAATCTCAAGAACGCCATAAACCCTAATCTCAAAGAAAGCCATGTACCCTAATTTCGGCAAAGCCATTAACCCTAATCTCAACAACACAATAAACCCTAATCTCAGCAATGCAATGAACCCTAATCTCAGCAAACGCTTATAACACTAATCTCAACAGACGATATCAACCCTAATCTCACTAGGCGCCCCAAACCCTAATCTCAAAGAACTCCATGAACCCTAATCTCAAGAAACGCCATCAAACCTAATCTCGGCAACACCATGAACCATAATCACAATAAAATTACCAAATTCATAAATATTTTATCTTATATTATATGATATATGAAATTAATAATCAAACGATATGAACACCCTAATCTCATCAAATGCCATGAAATCTAATCTCAAAGCAAAAAGCCATGAACCCTAATCTCACAAACGCCATAAACCCTAATCTCAGCATACGGCATTAACCCTAATCTCAGCAAACACCATCAACTCTAATCTCAGCAAAACTTTACACTCCAAATTTTGAAACTTTGTACTCCAACAATAAAACTTTGTACTCTTAGATGTAAAACTTTGTACTTTTGATGTAAATTTTTGTCATATTGAAAATTATCTCAAAACATATCAAACATGGATCTACTTTTATAGATCTCGTTATAATAAACGCGATGGTGCAAACGGAATTGAAAACAGTATATCGACGAGAAATTTATTACATTTTGAAGTTTGCATATCGTTTTTAAAATAAACGTGTCCCACTCCCAACAAAGACGCTGCGCCCCTCGCGAGCATGCGCCCAACCGCCGATCTTTGCTATATATGGGCATGCAGCCCGGAGCCCGCCGGCCGCCCATGGTTTCGGTGTTTTGCCCGCCCAAGCCCGCACGGCCCGGCTTGTACTGCGCGCGCGTGCCCGCCCCGTGGGGCGTGTCGTGCACCGGCGCCACCCCCAAAGACGAGGCACGGCGCGCGGCGCGGCCCGGTGGTGGCCCGCCACGCCAGCGGCTGCATCCCATCCCCCGCCCAGCGTATATAAGCGAGGATGCGGCCGGCCGTCCCCACCTAACCTAATCCCCACCCCACCCCAGCGCCGCTGCCGTCTCGTCCCTTTGGATCTCGTCGAGTCGTCTCGACTCTTCTCGATCCGCCGCCGTTGCTCGCCTCCGACTTCGCGCCGCTCCGCGGCGCCGGCGTCGCGCCGCGCCGCCTTCACCCGCCCGGATCCGAGTTCGAAATCCCTCTTCGTCTTCTCCATCCAATCCCCCCCCTCCTCTCTCTCTTTCTCCGGTCAACATGTGAGTTCTTGGTTTCCTTGCTCGATCCGCCGCCGCTCGCGTCGTTTGTCTAATCCTTTGCCCTCGGTTGTTTGGATCCTCTCTCTCTCCGTGCTCCTCTCTTTCTCTAGTTGGTTGTTGGCTTGGCTTCCCGGCACCAGGGCTCGGGTCCACAGGTACCTCCCTCCCCGCTCCGTCTCTCTCGTGCTCGATCCGCCGCCGCCCCTGCCGTCGTTTGTCTAATCCTTTGCCTCTCGGTTGTTTTTGCAGGTTGAGCTTGGTGGTTTCTCGACGCCGAAGTCTTCCTCCTCTGGGTTGACATGGCCGCCACCACCCGATAGCGACCGTTGAGGGGCGGTCTTTGGAGGTCTTGGTCGGCCTCGGTCTAGCTCGTCCCCGTCCCCGTCCGGTTCTACTGGGCTCGCTCGGTCGTCCAGTGGTGCTGGTGCCGGGCGCGCAACGCAGGGGCTCCGCCCCTCGCCGACGGGCGAGGACCTAGCGCCCAACACCGACGACGAGCTTGAAGCCGGACCGAGAACGACGACGACTGGGTGAGGACGCCGCCACCTTGTTCGGCATCGACGTCGGTGACACTACGGTTGGTACACAGCCGGAGCACGTCAATATAGATGACGACGACGACGGTGTTCATCCCCCCGGTGACACTCAAGCTACCATTGTTAAGAAGAAATCTAAGGTTTGGACCTGGTTCCATGAGATATGTGAGAACAAGATCCGTGTAGCCGCCATCCGTAAGTTAATCGTAGGGCTAAGTACTCTGCTAGATCGATCTGCCGGCCTTTGGGCATTTGATTAGGCATATGAAATCCTGTTCTCGTAAAAACGTGATCATGCTACTAAGACCCGTGAGGCTAAGCTTGCTTTGAATCTCGATGGTTTGAAAACCGGGTTTATGATCCTATGGTTGCTCGCATGGAGTTGTGCATTTTGATTGCTAGACTTGACCTTCCATTAGGGGTTGGTGAGACCCAAGCCTGGGAAGAAATTACATTAAACGTGCCCATAATCCTCTGTTTGAAAAGGTTTCTAGGACCACCACTACTAGAGATATGGCTAAAAACTGTTTGAGCAACAACGTAGTGTGCTTGTTAAGTCTTTGTTGCCCGATACATCCTCTGTCTCTTTGACATCGATATTTGGTCCGGTAATGCTAAGGAGGATTATATTTTCGTTGTTGCTCATTATGTTAATGCTGATTGGGAACTACAAAAAAAAGGTTATTGGTTTGAGGCTAATTGAGGCTGCACATACTTGGTAAAAATATTGCCGATAGCATTGCTAATGTGGTTGAGGAGTTTAATTTCATGAATAAGGTGTTTCTTTGTGACTTTAGATATTGCATCTTCTAATTCTAAGGCTTTTTGATATTTTGGCTCTCGTCTTCTTTGGTTATTTGGGTTCCTATCCCGCACCTACTCGTGATGATCCTAACAAAGTTAGATACTTGCTTGTGCATCGTATTTGTGTTTGCCATATCATTAATTTGATTGTTAAGTCCGGCTTGAAAAGGATTAAAACTTATCTTGAAGATTTTAGAAGTGTAATAAGCTTTTTAAATTCCTCTAATCGTAGAGAATTGCATTGTTCAAAAACTATTGTATTGCTAAGGGTGTTAGACCTAGAAAGTTTAATTTGGACATGGATGTTAGATGGAATTCTACTTATTTGATGCTTAAAGTGTTGACTAAAGATGGAGATACTGAGGCCAATATGTGTATAAGGAACTGTTTTCGTGTTCATTAATTCAAACTATGGTAAGGAGCTTTTGACTCCTTTGCATTGGCATATTGCTTGAACGAGATAATGAGTTTTAAAACTTTTTATGAGTGCTTTGTTGTTCTATCTAGTGTTTACTACCCTACTTCTCCATTGGTTACGCATAATATTCTTGACATTGCTTGAGCTTTTTGAAACAAGCTGAATCTGATATTAATTTTAGAACAATTGCACTACCTATGAAGCTTAAATTACTTAAATACTTGGAGAAACCTCCATTGCTATATTCTTTTGCTTTAGTTCTTGATCCCAGAGGTAAGATGCAGGGGTTGTATTCATTGCTTGATCTACTTGGTAAGGCTTTAGGAGTTAATTACGGTGTATACTATGGTGATGTGAAAGATGAGTTGAGTAGACTGTTTGCCAAGTATGTTGACAAATTTGGTGCAACAAACAAGATCTACCAGGCTGCATGAGCCTTCATATCCTCCGGTAAGAGAAAACAGGTCATGGGGAAGGCTCTTTGGTAATTCTGGTGCACCGACTCATCTTGACATCTGTTGTTAGTGAGCTCCAAACTTACTTAGACAAAGTGATGACCGCCGTCTTTCGAGAAAACTTTGATATCTTGCTCGGTGGCGTGACCACAAGCAAACCTATCATATCTTGTCTATTTTGGCCAAAGATATCATGTCATTCCTGCATCTCTTTGTTTCCTCTGAGTCATGTTTCAACTTCTGCCGGGTAGGATACTTTCGAAGACCCGGCGGGCGCTTGTTGCCTGAGCATGTTGAGATGCTCACATGCATCAAGGATTGGGAGCTAGGAGCAAGGAGAGAACAACATCTTGTTGAGGACTTCGACCTGGTGGTGTCCTTTGAGAACCTCTCGGATTGATGATGTGGGTCAAGGGCAAGGCAGCGGTGGCCGCACACCAACACCGGCACCAACAGTTTGTTGGTGGTAACGATTCTGTTGGTGGTGGTTAGAAGAAGAAAACAGCATAGGAGGTAAAGATCTTTCACTCTCCATTGCTACATTCGTTTGCTTTAGTTCTTAGAAAAGAAACTGAACTGGTCTTTTGCAGGGACTTTTGGTGATTTTGGTATACATCACTTAGTCATTCTCAGTGAGTGGTGTGGTCAGTGGTTCACTTTTGCTAGATGTGGATAGAAAGTTTGGACATGATGTGAATTTGTGATTCACTTTTTACTGGATGTTGCCACTGAGATGGCTATTGTAATAGGGCTAGATGATTGACAATTGACATGTTTGAAACTTGAATAAATTTTGAGCTGGCTGTACTCTTTTCCTTTATAGGGTTTCTCCCACAAGGGTGGGTTTATCTAGAAAGGTTTTTAATGAGACAGCATTGCACAAACAGCTCTTTTGAAACACTTTGTCTTTGTCCTTGTCTTTCATTTTAATTCTGTCTAAAACTATGAAATCCTGTCAAATTTGCCTTGTCTTTGAAAACCTGAGTAGATTGTGATGTTTTTGTCTATCGGGCCATGGGCGGCCCGGCATCGGGAAAAATCCGTGCTCACCGGGCGGCACGGCATGGTTTTTCGGCCCGTGGGCCGTGTCGCGGCCGCGTTGCCTCAGCACGGTGGCACGTCTGGCACGGCACGGCCGGCCCGACGGCACGCGGCGCTGCACGCGACACCGCGGTCGGCACGGCACGGCACGACGGGCGGGCGTGCGGGCCGGCACGCACGATGCCCATATATAGATGCTGCACGCCTGCGTCCGCCCGCTGCCACGTGTCTCGGCGCCAGCAACTATACGCGAGCACGCGCGCCAAATAAGATTGGTGGTACATCGAGCGCAGGCGCAGGAGTACAAAACAAAACCGTGACCTACGTACGTGACCACGCGATGGATTTGCACCACGCAGTCAGTCGTGCAGCCGCATGCAGCTACAAAACACGAGTTGTAGTCAATTCGGCGATCGAGTCTTGTGCATCCAGTCCAGGCACCATCATCCTCGCTTGCGCTCGCTCGATCAGCATATTGAGTTGTCCGGTACGTGCGGGTGATGGCTTGACTCGGTAAGTCTTCCTGGGAGCTTAGTTGGCGAGACGAGTATAGCTAGAGCGATTGACCCAGCTAGCGAATGTATAACTAGTAGTACATCGAGTCAGCATCAGCAATGCAATTAAGTAGGAGTTGATGCTTCATTTCAATTTGATGGTACTAATACTCTCTCTAATTTTCTAAAAGATGTCGTTTTTTGGACAAGACCTGGGTCAAATATTGGAAATATAAATCATCAATAACTTTTAAATTATTGAATTTTGAAATGTAAAAACTATAGTGTCACAGACGGATCAATTCTAGGGTGACACGTGGCGGGCGCACTGGCGGCAGGGCGGCGCGGCAGCGGCGGTGGCGGCTTGTGGCGGGGCGGGGCGGCGAGGGGGTGGGGCAGCAGCGCACAGGAGGAAGGAAGAGAGAGAGAGAGAGATAATGATCTTTTATTGTTTGTTACCTAAGAGATTACAGACCCCTTACTTATATAGCCCTCCTAGTGGGACTTGTAATCCAAACAATCTCTCTAAAGGTTTTCTTATAGAGTTGGAATACCTTTTACAAGCAATCCTATTTATTTCCTAATAAGGGATTTCTTATAGAGTTGGAATATCCCTTGCACACCAAAAAGTCCTAAGATAATCCTAACTGAACTCTTACTTTATTAATTCTCGAAGAAGACGCGGGAAGACGGCGGGCGGCAGGGAAGCGCCGCACGCGGCCCCCCAGGGGGTGCCTCTCATTGGGCGCGGGCCCCTTGGGCCTGCCATCCTGGTCCCTATCTCACGGCATGTGACATCTCCCCTCCCCCTTCTCCGACCGGGCGTGCATTTTGCGCCTGGATGAAGGTCCATTCTGCGGACCCCTTGAGGGGATATCGGGGGTGCCTGGCATGATGAAATCCACCTGCAGAACCAATTTTCCATGTACCGGGTTCCTCAAGATGATGTTCTCCCAAGTGCGTAGTGGTGCGAACTCCAGGAGGTAGTAGAGGTTGCCGATATAGCCATGGTAGATGTACTGGTGGATGGCGCATCCCGGCTGTGTCGCAGTCTGGCGGCGTGCTGCGAGCAGGAGCTCCCTTGGGACCCCCAGCCTCGAGATGCTGATGTATCATGTCTCGAGGAGGGCTTTCTTAAATAGGAAGCGGTCATTGGCCGGCGGGGTGACGAAGAGCGGTATGAGGTGCCAGATGGTGGTGTCCCGATGAGTTGGAGGTGAGGCAACCAGGTTCAGATCGCACCGTACATGAAGGAGCCGATATCGAACATGGATGGAGAAAGCTGATGTGTTCCCCGCTTTCTGCGTCATAGTTGTTGTAGATGTTGTCGATGGTTAGGAACAAGCAATTCATACCGTCGAGGAAGACAACGCGAGCAGGTCCCACGTGTTGGCGCCATGGCCACAAGCCGCCCGAGGAGGATGGCACTTGGCGCGGCGGTCATCGGTGGTGCCGTGTAGGCACCAGAGCGAGGTAGTTTGTCCGGCGAACTCCTCCTGTAGCAGAGCGTCCAGCAGGTCCGGTAGGAGAGGCGAGGAAGCTGGGAGGTAGAAGCAGCCGTCGAAGAGGAGGAAGCCATCCTCCGCGTCGGCCGGTGCAGCGGCGCCGTGGTGACGCCGAGGGCGATCCGCCGCAGGTGATGTTCTTCCAGCGTTGCCTGTCGTAGCTGGATGAAGATGCCGTGGATGTGTCGCAGATGTCCATGGCGTTGGCATGTCGTGGTCGCTTGCCCAAACCTTTGACACGAAAAGTCCGCAGATGCCGCCGAAGGGGACCGACCAGGGGGCCGGCCCCGCGCCCCCTGCGGTCGCCCGGGAGGCGCCGTCGCGAACATCCTGGCCCGTCCCGCCGCGTAGTACCGCAAGTCGCTGTTGGCGAAGTCCCATGTCACCCTTTCCAGCTTGTTAGCCTGGGCATGCCGAGGATGATGTACACGTCATTACCCACATGCATCACGTAGGCGTCGATGTCGAAGACGCTGGCGCGGATATGGAGCGGGACCTCGAAGGTGGCCACCCGGCAGTCGGCAGCGCAGGTGCCGGCAGTGATCGCCACCCGCGACCGGGCCGAAGTCCCGATCCGGGCCGCGGGTGGTCACCATGTGGGGGGTCGATGTAGTTGTGCGTGGGACCCGAGTCGACGACGATGCTGACCCCCGTGCCTGAGATCATGCCGACGAGGTAGAGAGAGTGTGCACACCTTTGTTGACACCGCTAACGACATCACTAATATAGCTCTCTAGCACTTCAAATACTATGGCGCCTCTCATACTTGAACGATGCTAGGTGACAAAACTACAAAAGCAATGACCCCAAAAACAGTGCTGGTATTATAACAATCATAAAGCCACTTATACACTAGTCAAAGAATAACCTATGCCTCTAGTAAAGAAGGTTGCTCATTCCTATCTTATGCAACTAGAAAGCATAACATGGCATGAAATGATATGACTAGGCAGGAATAGAATGAGATAAAGAATATAGAATAAGACTCTGCAAGCGGACAGAATAATCTATACCATTGTAGCATTTTAAAGTGAGAAAGGGTTGTCGTACCACAGGAAAAACAGATTAATCTACTTAATGCTAATGCTAATATAGTCCTTATATATGGAATGTCTATAACCAATAATGATAAAGCTTCTACTCAACAACAGGGTTAATGTCACATGAAATAATAATAAATAAGATAAAGATATGTATGATAAATGCTTAATAAGATAAATGATAAATACAGGGATCAAGCCATCATGAAATGATAAAGATTCAATGAGAATATTCTAGTCTAAGGACTCACATGGGGCAATATAAGGAAAACTTATGTGTAACTATCATCACATGTTATTGCTAGACTCTAATTAGTGCAAACATCTAGTTATCATAGCTACTACTTATTACTTCATAACAAACTAAGGATTATCAACTAGGAAGGATTCAATAATGAGATCTTCACCTTCTTCGCGACACACGACCTACCGTTAACTACATGTAGAGGGAGGATTATAGAAGACTCAATAGAGCTGTCACCTCTACGAACTACCCCAAACCTCGGCATATAGTGGGCATTTGCAGATATAACATATATAAGCACCACGCTTACATAAGTTATAACACCTATCTTGCACGTTACAAGATGAGGGCTATAAAATCCTAAGCATGCAATCCATAATAAATAAATAACTCTACTAGACATATTAAAGCAAACAATAAACAAAGCAAATGATAATATAATAAAGATAAAGAACAATATCATAGATGATCAATGAGTAATGAATATACCAAAGATATAAATATATCAAAGAGTATAACAATGTACCTATGAACACCTTGATGAGAATCTGAAGCTCAAGCCTTCCTATGCTTGGAACTCCTTCTAATCTATTGCTAAGTAGCTAATCTATCTAGATCTAGAACTATTCTCGAGGAACTAGGGTTTGTGGCTCTAGACTTGATCTCTCGGAACTCGGGTTTCGATCTTCAAGATCTTGAATTAGGGTTTCAGGGGTAGCCCCGCCCCTTCTTTATAGCCCCATAGGATGAATCTCAGCCCTTGGATCAAACCGACTTGATTGGACGGACTAGATCAACTCCATAGGTCGGTTGTAGGAAGGTTCACGAAGATGGACACGTGGCTCCACCGAGGGGGTGCCGCGGCGTCAACACCCCGTGCCGCCCGGCCCCACGGAAGGGTGTGGGCCCCGACCTTGGCGAGGTGTCTTCTCTTCACATGTAGACCCACGGAATTTATACCAATCGCCATGATTTGGTCCTTTTCTTCGGTATCTTGATTTCTCCTCTTTTTCTCTCGATTTTCTCGGGGTTTTCCGAGTTCCACCTGTGAAACCGAAAGTGTGTACAAAACTTGTGGAAATCATTAGTATAAACCCTATCCTTTATTTGTTCTTGTCCTCATATGTTCTATTATTTCATAGTAAAAAGTTGACAATAACTACCGTCAACAACCACGTACCGGGGAGTTGGGGTCCCCCAATAGGACCCTGAGGTCGGCGCCGTTAGGGGAGGCACCCTCCACGCCGGCGCCTCCTTGTCGTCGTCGTAGTCGTTGAAGACGGTGATGTCGAATCGTGTGCTTGACTTGTGACCTCATGAGAACGGCTCGTCACAGTTGAAGCACAGACCAGCCTTGCGTCGCTCCGTGATCTCCTCTGGTGTCAGCCGTTTGAACGGCTGAGTCGATGTCGCTGCTGCCACCGGTGTCGGAGCCGCCAGCGCCATTGTGAGGGACAGAGGCGTAGGTGCCTTCTCCCACCGCTGCTTCGTATTGCCGGTGTTGTAGAGGATGGAGAGGCGGTGCTTGTACGCCCGGCGAGCGACATGGTTGTCTCCATGTCCTTTGGATCTTGCAGCTCGACGTCGGTTTTCAATGGTTCTCCAAGTCCCGCCTGTAGATGTTGGCCTCGGCGTTGGTTGCCGAGGTTCCCCGGCGCGCGGCGACGTGGCGCCAGAACTGCTCCGCGGTACTCGCCGACGGTGCGGGTCTTCCGAAGCGATGCTAGTTTACCCAGCGGATTGCGTCGGGTAGCTGGGCCGAAGCGCTCGTTGACGTACTAGGTGAAGCTTGCCCAATCGGTCCAACGCCTTCTCCCGGGACAGGGCACATGTACCATTTGTGCTCCTCCTATGAGATGGTAAGATGCATACCGGACTTGTTTCGTGGGTGGGCGTACCTTGTCCCCTCGAAGAATTGCTCGGCCCGATTGAGCCATGGTAGGGGATCGCCCTTGCCATCATACGTCGGGAAGGACAGCTTGTGCGCACGAGGTGTTAGGCCCGGAAAGTGGTCGGGTGGGGGGGGGGCGGCGCATGCGCCCGCCGTGGCCGGCGCCCCTCCCCGTGTCGCTTTCGGGTCCCAGGATAGTGGCCATCCTCTTCTCCGCCGGCCGGCTGCGCCCGGTTGGGTAGCGGACGTCTTGCCCTTCTCCTCCGTACGCCTTGATGAAGGCACGCGGGAGTTCTCCATGGCTGACTTCATGTCCTTCTCAACCTCCACGGAGCGGCTTGATCTTGCGTTCCTCCGCCGGATTGGTACCGGAGAGGACAAATGACTTGATCGGGCGAGTGTGTCGAGGCGGGCGATGAAGTTGAGAAATGCTTCGTCGTCGGGCGAACATCTTCTTCGTGTCGGCGCCCATGGTGGTGTGTGGATCGTAGTGGCCTCCGGATACCAAACTCGCCACAAACCGGATCGACGGGGTGACACGCGGTCGCCATGGCCATGGCAGGGCGGCGGCGCGGCAGGGGGGGGGGGGGCGGCGCAAGAGGAGGAAGAGAAAGAGAGATAATGATCTTTTATTGCTTATTACCCTAAGAGATTACAGACCCCTTACTTTTATAGCCCTCTTAGTGGGACTTGTAATCCAAGCAATCTCTAAAGGTTTCCTTATAAAGTTAGAATACCTTTTGCAAGCAATCCTATTTATTTCCTAATAAGGGATTTCCTTATAGAGTTGGAATATCCCTTGCACACCAAAAAGTTCTAAGATAATCCTAACCGAACTCTTATTTTATTAATTTATTAATTCCCGAAGAAGCCGCGGGAAGATGGCGGTGGCGGGAAGGACGCGCTGCCCCCCTTGGGTGCCTCCCGGCCGAGCGGGCCCCTTGGGCTTGTCATCCCGGGTCCTATCGCTTTTGTGACATATAGGAATAGATTTGTCTTGAAATATACTTTCATAAAAATATACATATATTATTTTTTAATAAATACTTTTAGAAAATAAGAACTCGAAGTTATGTTTTGGAGCTGATTTATTTGCCCAAAACGGCATATTTTAGGAAACTAGAGGGATGGTTGACAATTAAACTTTAGACGACGCTGATAAATAGCTAGGGTGAAAGCCTAAGAAGATTGACAAGTTGAGGACCAGACACCAAATTTAATTTTGACATCTCCAGCCTTAATAATAGTTTATTACCAGTAGAAACGAACTTTGGAAAAGGAAATTTTGGGAAGACCGGGCTGGGCCGGGCTCCAGAGAACACGAGCCGCCACCGCCTCCTGCGTACACCAGCAACCATGGCCTCCTGCGTGATTTTGCTCGGGATGGTGGAGGGACGGGGCTGAGGTCACGTCCGGCCCACGAAACACATGTACGGAGTATGCAGTATCAGCCCATGGTAGAGGCCCAGCTGTAGCTTAACACGCTACCTAGTTCCTCTAAAAAAGAAACAGATCTCAAATAAGCAAAAAAATATTCGGTGCATACAGTATGGTTGGCACGGCTGTAGCTTAACATATGTACGGAGTATGCACTGTGAGTCTCTACGTACATGCCATGGATGGTTGCCAGTGCCACGCACGTGGTCTTTCTCTATCCAACTTTGTATTGATCCATGATTGATTATTTGGCCCATATAGACCCTATGGCAGTCTGATAGGTGCCGTTGAATCATGAGGTGAGAACATGTGGGCATGTGGCAACCATCCATGACATATATGCAGAGAGGCGCCACGGTGCAACTGTATGCACCGAATTCTTTTTCCTAAACAAGCAGGGCTTGATCGTAGATCAACTGAGTGTCAACAGTCAACACTGCTCATCTCTCGACAATGCCGGTATCTGATGAACCTAAAAAGCCGGATACTAGACGTAAAGATGGAACTGCTGGATCTGAAGACGGGGTTGTGGCCGCTCAGCCTCTCATGGCAGGTACCATTGTACTCTACGCATATGTACCGTTGTACTCTACGCATATGTACCGAGATAGCGCCAATGTACTTGCCCGGGCAAGAGCAAGCCCAACACGTTACGTGTTGTCAAGCCCACAATGGTTGAGACCTTAGATAAATAGGGATGTACTGTGTAACGAGGCAGAGGAACAACGCAACGCTCCCACGGCGGTGGTGACTTAGGGTTACCTAGGGTTTGACGACTCCTCTAGCTGTCGGCCAAAGGAGGATCGCAGCCCACTCCCCCGAAGTTCCCCTCCACTTGGTTGCGCATATTAAACCATGCACAAGTGCCCAGCCTTGGCAGGAAGGCAGATGACCAACGGGCGAGCATGGATTATGCGATGGGTAGGTAAGGTTGAAAACGAACAGGATGAACCCCGTTCCGTCTGCAACCATGTACCGTATTTTTATGATCATTTTTGTTTTCATAGAAAATATGGAAATAGGACTGGAAACGGAATAAGATGCACTAGGCCCGGGACCAAAAACGGTTGAGAGGCTTTGTCTGTCCATATTTTTGGTATCCCATTTTCAACTGACCGAAAGCGTGTTAGGGTTTGTCTATCCATAGAGGCCCAAATGATGGGGATGTGATTCCCGATCTTATGTCAAGTTCAAGATAACTATCGATTTTGGTGGGAAGCGACACTGATCGACCGCTTCAGATCCAAATAGCCGAACCCCCGAACCTTAGCACTATGTCTCTTCTCGTTATCAACCGTGTCACAAACCGATTGACCTTGTCTCGAAGGGTAATCCCTACTACGAATTGAAGAACACAAGCAAGAACAAGATAATACAAAACTCATGTAATGTGACAATTGTAGATATATGATTAAGATCTCGAATGCGGGTTTCACAAACCGATAATGGCGACTCTTCAAAAATAGACTAATCTAAAGCAAAACCTAAACCCTAACGTAAGCGGTGACTACTGATTATATAGCCTAAGGGGCGTCCAAGGACCCTTTACTCAAGGTTATTAAGAAATCCTAACACGTTACAAGGCTCAAACGACCCAAAAGATGGTGACACGGTGCCCCAACAGATTCTAGACATCAACTTGTTTTGAAGATTCCTATATAGATTCTCGAAGGAATTTGGACCTCAAACCAAAGACATTGGTTAGCTTATCGAATTAGCTTTCCATCCATATGGATCATAAAATGGAGTCTATATGCGACCTGGGCATCCATTTTATTACAGACTGCTCCTACAACCCCATATGGATTATACTCGACCATGGCATGGATTGGGCCTCCAACTTGGCTTGGACGGCCATCCGGACCTTTAAAGGTGGTGGACAAGGTGGACGACTTCCAAGGGCTTCTTGGTGTCTTCTCCATCACTTTGGGAGTGCTCCAACATGGGCCAGGGTCCCAGGGTGAATATCAAGCCCATAACGACGCGTTGTTTCGGTAGAAACAACGATAAACTGTCTAGGCCTTGCCAATGTGATATTGAGGTTAGACCAGATCTATTTGAAAGCTTTTCAGACAAGCTTTCTATCAAGTCCTCATCGACCTCAATCGCACTCCGGATGGATGAGTTATCACTACACCACATCCCATAATTTACGTGAATTGAGGGTCGCTAAAAATGTCAATTTAATGTCGGAAGGATGAATGTTAAAAATTGCTAATGATTGGATCAAAGTTCTCATGACGATGTCTTTGGACAATCTAGCATTATAACATACTATGATGGGTTTAATATAACTTGTGAGATCTTTCTAATCAGTTTATATGTGTTTCATGACTTTTCGTTTGAATGTATGACATGGTCTAGCTGATTGTATGGTTAACATGTAAACAATATATATGATATTATGTGCTAATTATTTGTATGCACAAACCGAATGTTGGACTTTGATTTGCTCGCACTTTGAAACACATTTGTACCTCCAATCAAATAAGGTATATGTACATGTGAAACCAAGTGAGTGGTACTGTTGACACGAAACTAGGGTTCCACGCCAAACACACCGGGAGGGCCTTGGACGCCCACGAAGATTGCAATCAACCTTGAAGCAGCGAGCACGGTCGCATGATCGGCCACGAACGATCGGGAGATCACTAGGGCCAATGTAAAGCTCGGTGGCGGCCGAAAAAACCTCGAACGCACCTCGGGAAGACCCGCCCCGGAGGAGACACGCGAGGGTTGCCCTAGGATCGGCAAGGCTACCTAGAACGCCCGGCGAAGTTCACGGAGAACGCCGACGAACAGTAGGGTAGAGGAGAGGATGACCTACAAGCAAGACGGTAGTAGATTTTTTGTCGATTGGATGTAGATGGGATCAAATCGACCATGAACCTCTCATTATATAGAGGGGGGTGGCCTTATCCCTTAGGAAACCGTCTTAGATACGTTTCCAATCATAAAACTCGTCCAAAAACCGATTAGGAATCAAATCGGTTCGAATTAGAGTTTTCCAACTCATTTGGAAGGTAGAGACGGAAATTTCTGGACACCCAAGACATGTCCGGGGTCCTTGCTGGAGGGTAGAGACGAAAATCGCTGGACACCCGAGACATGTCTGGGGTCTAATTGATTAATCTCCCAAAATTCATAATTAATTTATCCGACATCAACCGAGGCAAAACCATATATGTTCCTCGATCATCGTGACGAGAGGAATGCAATGGTGAAGTCCGTTATTACTTTTGAGGAACTTTTTATTCGGACATTTTTTGGGTGTCAACATACTAAAAGTCAATATGCAAATGTGAAGACGAGCTCACCTATATAATCAATGGTCATATCCAAAAGTGCCATGTCCTCATCACTTACTTTGGCCCAAGAAAAAAGCCTAATAACCTGCTCCCTATCGCGTCCTCCTCCCCATCCATCCGACACTCCATCCGGCACAGGCATAGTTCCTCTTCCTCCTATACTCTGTTCAGCCAAGCAGAAAGTTTGATGATACATGCATGTATGAGTTGAACATTGGTTTCACAGAACAAATCAAATCTTTTACTTATGGTTGCTCAATTCTTCAGAACAGCTTAGTTATGTCTGAGCCATGGTGATATAATAATGGATCGCTATGATAGGCTGATGGACCTGTTCCTGAGGCACCTACTACGTAGACGCGACGGAGAGAACCGCTGTACGTTCACTGACCACTCTCCCAAGTGGCGGGGAAGAGTTACCAAGTCCAAGTCGCCCGCTCCCGGCCGCATCATGCATTCATGCATGTCGGTAGCAAATAAATTAAAAAATGAATAAAAACGATGGGTAGCCAGACATGTGCCATGAATTCATGCATCACATCACACACGTATATATCATAATATCCATCCATGCGTAAGCATCTAAGACATATGAGACACTAGAGCATAAAGTAGCAACCACATGCATGCTCAATTTACCAGAGGCCAGATTTCTTATATATTGCGTGAGGAGGATAGATGCAAGAAGAGGCTCGATGGCCGAATCAAGTCTCTTTGAGTGGTTCTTGTGCAGACGTCTTATCAGCTCTTATTGGCTGCGGACCGGATCGTGGTGCGTGGGCACCGAACGTCGCCGTCTTCTACGTACCTTGCTACGTAATATATAGTGCAGTTGATCTCCAATCCACTCAAAAATATGTATATAGTGCAGTTGACCTAGAGCAAAGAATTGACTTCTTGTAGCTTCACGTAGGTTCCTTTCTTTCCTTTTCTTCTCTTATTTCTTCTCCATTCTGACGATGACCCCACCTATGCGTAACTATTATATATATATCTCCTCAACACCACAACACGCATGGCAACACAACCAGCAGCCCACCACGCACATGAAGCTAGGTGCTAGCTGCGCAGTGAGCGTAAGTACAACCTGGCCGGCCGGAGCTAGCTAGCTGATGATGACGACGAATTACCCAACTGCAAGGCTTCTTCTCTCCATCCGACCTCTCCTGCTCTGCCTCCCAGCCGTGTGGGCGCTAGTCCCCGCAGCCGCCGACGTCCTGCCGCCGGCGGACCGGCTGGGCTGCCAATCGAGGTGCGGCGACGTCGACATCCCCTACCCGTTTGGCATCGTCGGCGATCATCAGTGCGCCATCCACACCGGCTTCAGCGTCAACTGCACTCGTGTCAACGGCACCGATAAGCCTTTCATGGGGCCGTTCGAGGTGACCAACGTCTCCGTACCCGACGCCAAAGCTTGGATGAAGATGGGCATCTCTTGGCGGTGCTATGATTTTGACGTGGGCCAGATGAAGCGGTCCACGACGTCAGGCGGAAATTTCACATACACGCCATTCAGGTTCTCATACGAGGATAACAAAGTTTTTGTCATAGGCTGCGACACGCTCGCATATATGAGAAGTAACCCGGTAAGTGACTCATATATGTAATATCTTTTCATCTAGATTACACATTATAATGCATAAGCACACTCACCTTCATAAACATACGCACATAAATCATATCCCTATAAGCATCTTTTGAAGAATGGGCCGGGCCAGCATGTGCTACTGGCCCTGTTTAGTTGCCATACAACTCAAAAAGTTCAACACAAAAAGTGCTATCCCGTCACATCAAATCTCTTGACACATCACGAAGCATTAAAAGTAGGTTAACAAAAAAAAACTAATTACACAGTTTAGCTAAAAAGTGCGAGGCGAATCTTTTAGTCTAGTTAGTCAATGATGGGATAATACTTACCAAATATAAATAAAAAGTGCTAACCCAAAATATTTTAGGTTGCATGCCAACTAAACAACCTCTAATAAGGTTCTTGTAAGAACCAGGCTACTGGCCTTTACACACTTATTTATTGTCTTATATTACTATATTTAGCCAACAAAAAGCAGTCTTCCGGTCAATTTGTTAAGACCTAAAATTTTTTACTTACCACAAAAATCTGTCAATAGATAAATAGCAAAAGTCAAAAATAACATTAAAGTACATCCCTACATATTGATGAATTACCCATAACGACTATTGTAGTCTATGAAACTAGAAGAGAGATTTCTAAGATTTGTGAATAATGTTATTACCACTATGTCAGATAAATAAATGACCAATATAAAAATTATAGATCTTGAGAAATCATGAAACTTTGTAGTTGACAAATTTTTTATTTGAAATCATCTTGTCATGCAAAAGTATGTTTGAATTTTAAAATTTGAAATTTGATTATTTTTTTTTTTTTCAAACGACCTCAGATGGAGAAACAACCAAAACAAAATTTATTGATCTTGAGAAGTTATGAAACTTTGTAGTTGATAAGTTTTTGATTTGAAATCATCCTGCCATCCACGTATTTGGAGTATCTGGTGCTTGCATTATTGGTAGATAAAACAAGTTGTCCAGTTCATAAATCTTTGTACCGGGATCACATGCTTGACGATCACACACATTCATCATCTGTTTAAGAGAAGCGGCTCCCGAACAAGCACCCTGGCGGCGCACCAACCCTAACCCCTAGCAGCGCCGCGCGCCCCTGGCACCGCCGCCCACGTCGGTGCTGGTGCTGGACCCTATGTCCCTCTCCCCTTCCCCCGCTTCCCAGCCCTCCTCCCCCAGTCGGTCGCACCTTCACCACCGTCGCCGCCCCCTCCCCCGCCGCCGTGGGCGGTGGCCATCCCGACATCGGGAGGCCCATCCACCATCCCCAACGTTCAGCCTCTCCGTCCTCGCTCCGCGGGATCCACGGCCTCCGCCCCCGGGCCATCACTTGCATGCTCGCTCCGGAAGTCCGGGGCCGAGGTCGATGGTGCGCCCACCACTACCGCCGCCACCCCCGGACCGGACCTACCCCCCACACACACACACACCCACCCACACACCTTCCCCACGCCCACCACCACCGCCACCACCCGCAACTTCCACGCCGGACGCCGAACTTGCCCCTCCACTATGGCCGCGTGCCGCCTATGCGCTACGCCCTCGCGGGTCACCGTCGCGGGTTCGCGGCGTGTCCGTTGCGCGTGCTCCGGTGGCAAGCCGCCTCAGACCCTCTGGCTACGATGAAGGCATGCGCTGCCCAACCCACACCATAGGTGGACATTGAGAGCCGTCCCGTGACGCCGTCGCTGGTGGCCCCTAGTCGCGCTTAGGTCGGGCACCTCCCTTGTGTGTCGGCCTCCCCCACTTTGCCGAAAGAGGTGTCGATGGTCCTCGTCGAGGATGCATTGAGGATGAGGACGAGCATGCGCTAGAGACCGGGGAGTCGCCCGGTCGGCCCCCGGCCGCCTGTGGTGTCGCCGACCTCTCCGGCTCCTCCCCTCTCCGACGCCCGCTCCTTTCTTCCTAGGGGGCAAGGCCGGAGGAGGCTCGAGCGCTGGCCAGTGGGCAAACGATGACGACAAGGACCGCAATGAGATCCCGGCATCCTACCTTGACGACGTTTGTCGCCCGGCAAAGCCGACAGCTGCGTCCCTGCTGCATGCCCAGCCCTGCCACGACACTAGTCTAGGCCACGGTGGAGCGGACACTAGACGACAAGGACCCAGGCAGAGGCGAAGGAGGCGGAGACGACTGCCTACACGGCCACCAGATGGTCATATCACTGCCCGCCATCGTCTTGGCGGCTGCAAATGGGTCTCCGCCCACGACACTGATGGGTGGCGGGATCCTCGCACAGAAGGATATGCGCCCTGTGGCCGCCTCGGTTGAGCATCGCTAGGAGCATCTTCCGCAGGCCTGGAGGATCCTAGAAGTGCTTTGCGGTGGATGCTTCAACTGCCCTCTCCTACTCGCACCGTGTTGCAACCTACCGATTGCCATGGCATTGCCTGCGCTGCCATGGCTTCTACCACCCAGGGGAGTGCAAGTGACGTGCCAACCGAAAGTGAGAGGTACCACACGCCCATACGCGCCTGCGACGCCCAGCCCGCTTCAGTCGAGGGAGCCACCGGGTGGACGCTCGCCGTAGCGGCGGCGGCCGACGCCGGTGACTCCTCGAGCCGTGCCGCCGGCAGTGAGGGGTGGCGGTTCAGCTCTCATCGTCAACCCATCCGGCGGTCCGCCGAGTTCGGAAGTGGTCGTGGGTGGGCGCCGATAGAGTTTGACGATGATGCCGGCGATGCAGGAGTACGCCCATGGTGGATACGCCACTCGGCTCAATGATGACATCGTTGCTAGACACCATCCCGCTATGCCGGATCCTCTCATGTCGGAGCTTTGCGTGGAGAAGGAGCCCCCGACATGGGTTGACCCCATGTTGGAGGAGATTGCCGCTTCGCTAGCCCTAGCGAGAGCACCAACGGCTGGGTGCCCGCCTCCTGCACTAGTCGCCTCCTTTAGAGGTCGATGCATCGCTGGCGTTCATTCCTTCCCAGTTGAGGTTGACCTATCGTTCGGCATTAGTGACGTCTCGGATGTGGATGACCAGACCACTAGGGACACCACGGGCTGCTTCCATGACTACACAACTGCAATGAGGATGATGGGGAGAAGCTTGATGGCTACGCCGGCTTCTTTGCAGGATGTTCAAGCCCATCCCTGCTCCAATCCTCTAGAGGCCGGTGTCATCTCCTCCGACCGGGGAACCACAGGGGAGGACAGTTGCTGCTGCCCCCACCCGCTCGAGTGCACACCAGGAAGCTCGACCATCCTCAGCCCCAGCTGTTGAGCGTGCCCAGCATAAGCTCATGCGTGAGCTCTCCTTCATCAACGGCAAGTTAGCGGCACCAGTTCGGATGCAGCGGTCATAGCCTACATTGACATATGCGGGCTTGACCTCCCAGAGCAGGCAGTCAAGGGTATACGAGCGGCAGCACAGCTGAAGGACCAAGAGCTTTCCAGGGCACTTGCAGCCATTGCAGGTCGGGAGCAGTAGAGATGGAGGTCCCTTAGATTGCAGATGCGGATAGAGCAGCAGCTCTTCCTCTGCCTCTAACAGTTGTGTCTCTAGTGAGTAATTAGCTTCATATTTCAAAAACCCCAGGTAGAGGTCTGGTGTAGGCAGTTGCGCACCTTGCGCATTACGTTGTAAACTCCCTTTCTCTCTTACTAATATATTAAAGGTAACGGGATCTTTATAAAATAAAATCATCGTCTGTTTGAAACACTGCTGACAGGGCTAACACAGTTGCCGTGCATCTGTTGTTTGTGCAGTACATCACAGGTTGCTACACCACAAGCAATGGTGATGACGACATAGCAAAAAATGGTTCGTGCTCAGCCGGCGCTGGTTGCTGTGCATTGGATGTCCCAAAAGGATTGGGGTATTTAGATACTTACTTCAACGAATACTACAACACTTCTGGTGGCTGCGGCTATATTCTAGTAATGGAAGAGAAGGCATTCAGCTATAGCACAACATATAGGACGTCCTCATCGTTCTGGTATGCATACAACGGCACAGTTCCAGTTGTAATGGACTGGAGGATAACATATGACACATGCGAGGTTGCTAAATTGAACCTCAGTTCATCATTGGCATACTATGCATGTGTTAGCAACAATAGCGATTGTGTCAACACCACCAATGGGCCAGGCTACCGCTGCAAGTGCCGAGACGGGTACCAAGGCAATCCATACGTCAGTGATGGATGCACAGGTTCATCTGCTCTCTAGAGAAATTAAAATGAAAATCCGATGCGACGATTCTAAGCGGTCTTAAGTGTTGTTATTTCCTTTTCAGATATCGATGAATGCTTTCAGAATTATACCAATAATTGCGCAGCCAGAGGAGCAACGGCTTGCCAAAATACACAGGGAAGCTATAAATGTTTATGTCCACGGGGAAAAACAATGGTAGACGACAGGTGCATGGCAAATCAGAAGTCCTCTTCTTGGGTGATACCAGTCGTAGGTATGTAACAAATTCCTGTTTGAGGTTGCTCTAAACTGTCCAAGCATGAATGTAAAAAGTTTTCGTATATATTTCCTATAACATACGTACTACAAGCAATTTGCAATTTCACATTGGTTTCCAATATTCTTAATTAAACAAAACCAAGTAGTGATCCATATGGTCGACAATCGTGCAGGTTCAAGCGTTGGACTAGTGGCCCTCATTGTTACTATAACCTGTGCATACTTGATCCGACAGAGGAGAAAGCTACATCACATCAAGCAGAGATACTTCCAACAGCATGGAGGTATGCTGTTGTTTGAGGAGATACAATCACAACAAGGTAGTAGCTTTGCTTTCAAAATATTCTCAGAGGCAGAATTGCAAGAAGCCACTGACCAGTTCGACGAGAAACGAGTTCTGGGTCAGGGAGGACATGGAACTGTGTACAAGGGGCTTCTGAAAGGCAACGTCGAAGTAGCTGTAAAAAGATGTATGTCCATCGATGAGCAGCACAAGAAAGAATTCGGCAAGGAAATGCTAATCCTCTCTCAAATCAACCACAGGAACATCGTTAAGCTACTTGGTTGCTGCCTCGAAGTGCAGGTCCCCATGCTGGTATACGAGTTCATCCCCAATGGCACATTGTTCCAGCTCATCCATGGAAACCATGTCAGGCAGATTTCCTTGGCAACTCGCATACAGATCGCCCATCAGTCCGCTGAGGCGCTTGCCTACCTGCACTCATGGGCATCCCCACCAATCCTCCATGGAGATGTCAAGTCTTCCAACATCCTCATCGATTGTGACTACACAGCGAAAGTATCAGACTTTGGCGCTTCCATCCTTGCGCCAACTGATGAGTCACAGTTCGTCACACTTGTCCAAGGAACTTGTGGGTACCTTGACCCAGAGTACATGCAGACATGCCATTTGACAGACAAGAGTGACGTGTATAGCTTCGGGGTTGTTCTCCTGGAGCTTCTCACACGCAAGAAGCCCATTAATCTTGATGCACCTGAATATGAGAAGAGCCTAGCATTGAGGTTTATTTCTGTGACAAAGGAGGGCAGGCTGGAGGAGATACTGGATGATCAGATCAAGAACGATCAGAACATGGAGTTTCTGGAAGAGATTGCAGAGTTAGCAAAGCAGTGCTTGGAGATATCTGGCGCCAATAGGCCGTCAATGAGGGAGGTCTCTGAAAGGCTTGATAGGTTGAGAAAGGTGATGCAACATCCATGGGAACAGCAGCAGAACCCTGAGGAGATGGAGCTGTTGCTTGGAGAGTCATCCTTAGCAAGCTCAGAGATTGTCAACACTGGAATTTTAAGCATCGAGAAGAAAGTTGCCTGGAATCTAGAATCGGGACGTTAATCACCAGAAATACAAAAGAGAAGTGAGATTACTTTTTACTGGAGATAAATTTTTGTTACTTTCAGCTATATATAGCCTATGGTCCAAAATACAAGTTAGTCAATGCAATGCAAGAAGAGATGTGTATCCTAAAAACATTAGAGATGTGTGTATTCTAAAAACAGAATAGAACAAAGGTTATTATTACCCATGACGATTACAATCTACTAAATATTGATGGTTGGATGTTTCTAATTGTATCAAAAGTTTCTCTGTTTGTATTTTTGTGGCGTGTCATGGGAACAAGTTAGTAACGATAAGATGGTATGATATACCTGTGTATGCTTTTGCTGCTTTATTCAAAAATAATATGTGGTAGAAGCTTCAATCACCACCATGGTGAGAAAACGAAATATAGATGTGCAACAGGTACTCATGAAGTAGAAATATAGAGGCAGAACCATTGACAATCTGTGTGTAATGTACACTACCTTGACCAACTGTAGTTAATATGATCACGTTGACAAATAAAAATGGTTTATTGTACCCAAGCTATTCGTTGATCCGAGTCTCCGGCTGCTCTGCTTCCTCCCTCCGTTCCTGCTCTGCTTCCACTCGATCAGCCGCAGGCTCGTAGCCCCGTCCGCTGTCACTAAAATCTTTCTCGTTCCAGCGGTAGCAGGCACGTCGGCACCATTTGCCACGCAGGCGTCGCGCGTACAGACACAGTAGTAAAACTGTGGCGTGGCCCTTTGAAAGAGGACTTTTTGTTTGTTGAAAATCCTGCGTTTTGTCTAAAACAAATTGATTTGATTCCTGTGCGATTCAAAACTCCGACATCTACGTTCCAATTTGACTGAGTAGGGTGCATGGTGGGTCCTCAAACTTGACATGTTGTTTCATGTTGGTCCGCATACTAACAAATTATGCCAATTTGATCGTAGAAACTTTGTTTGGGTGTGTTATGCCGGTCCCTATTGCGAACACATGGTTGATTTAGATCAAATGTGTTTAGTTGTGTGATTGAGTGATTGTCAACAAGTCAACATTTTATCTCTATTTTCCTTTATTCTTTATGCTTCGGCTATGTTCACTGGCACACGTGGAGTGTGTCGGAGGCGGTTCTCTTCGTATGTGTTGTACAGGTGTGGAGCTCGGATATGATAGGTGACAGTGAGGTGAAGGGGCCAAGGAGGACGTGCCGGGGCGATGGACCGCGGAGGTGAAGGACGGATGTGAGGCTTAGATTGAGAGACCGGATCGCCGGGTGGCTAGCCATGGTGGCGACATCCGGGACATCGACAAATGCAACAGGATGTGGCGGGACCGTGTCGATCGGGTCAAGACGGTGAGCGTGCAAGCAGAGCGGGCAGCTTGGATGACTTGGCGAATCGGGCAGTCAAGACCGGGGGCATGCATCGGAGGTTTGGTGGTTTGGGCCTCAAAACCACCGGTGGCCGGTTTCGTGGTTTGGGCCTCAAAACCACAGGCGCGGGTTTGGTGGTTCGGGCCTCAAAACCATCGGTGGCAGATTTCGCGGGTTTGAGCCTCAAAACCTGAGCGGATGTTCCGGTGGACGGAAGGACGGCATGTGGTGGCTTCTGGGAGATTGCGTGGAGCAATGCTACAGATGAGGAGGCGCGGTGGCCGTCGGATCAAAGATATCCAAGTCCGACCATTATGCCCCTGGCTAAGTGGTTTCGGCAATTATATCAGTAGGGGTAGGATGGTCATTGTGACCAAGACTATAAATAGAGAGGGCAACCCTCCATCTCGGGTTGCCTCTCGGTTTCGATTCCAGATTTCCATTAGGATTTTCCAAATCTGTAGTTATTTCGAGTGGGAGAGCTCTAGACAACTATTTTGTGATCTTATTTGTATGAAGCACACCCCTTAGTGTGTGCATGCCCTCTGGGCTTTTGGGGTAGATCGATTCACCTGTGTGCTATGATTTGCTTAGAGATTTTGTGCTCTTGTGATCTATTTTTCACAGCCTTTTTCTCCTCCCCTCTTCTAGTGCTCGATTCTTCATTTGTGGTCCGTTTCTTGTTATTCTTGTTGCCGCAATTCGTTCACAACCAATAACTTAAGTGATTCACCAAAGGAATTTGGTTGAATCCTCTTGTGTCCACGAATTCAAGCGATTTTGTGTTCAGGTAGCTTTTTCGTAGGTTTTGAGCGTGATCTGAAATTTCTCTCAATTTGCTCCGTGAGATCCAAAACTTTCAAGGGGGAAATGGTCACCTACATGCCTAGATCATCTAGACCTAATCTTGTGACTGAGTTGTTTATTTGATCGAGTTTGATTCGAGTTTAGGGTGAAGTCCCCGTCGGTGGCGCTTCTACTTTTCGTGTTTTAGCCGCCCGGCTTGACAGTCCGGCCGTCGGGCTCGGTCTAGTTCGAGTCGGCGTCGTTAAGTCCCTTGACACGTAAGAGTCGGACAGTTCGGTCTCGCCAGAGCTCGGGATGTCCGAGCTTGCAAAGAGCAGAGTCCAGCCCAGGGTTCTTTGTTTCGTTCGATTTTCCAGCTTTGGCCGTCGGACAGTCCGAGTATACTGCCAGACGTCTGCACGCGGCCGACTCCAGCTAGTCGCGCCAAAAGCTGGATTTTTATCAATGTCGGCCTTGATTTGATTCCATTGTTGCTCCTAGATGTCCACAAGCCATAATCTAGAGAAGGTAGCAAATTGGAAATATCTTTGGAAAAAGTCTATATCACACCCCCACCTATAGGAGGTGGACTACATAACCCTAATCTATAAAAGCAGTCTACATCACACTCTGAACTTTCCAAAACCGATCAAATTACCCCTAAAGCAGTTTTGAAAAATCATAGTAAATCATAGAAAAATCATAAAATGGAAAATCCAATTGTGTTAGACTCTAGATGAGTAGATCTACATAATGAATATATAATATGATATGCTTTAGTATATTTTTTTTACAGCTATGAAGAAAAGTATAGATCTAAAGCTACAACAAAAAATAATGAACTAAGGCATACCGTATTATATGTTCATTGTGTAGATGTACTCATCTGGGTCCAACACAATTGGATTTTTCATTTTATGATTTTTCTATGATTTACTATGATTTTTCAAAACTGCTTTAGGGGGTAATTCGACCTCGTTTTGGAAAGTTCGGGGGTGATGTAGACTGTTTTTATAGGTTAGGGGTTAGAGCATGTACAGCCCACGACGGCGTGTAAAGATACGTGGGAACCTCAAGTTTGACATACGCATGGATATAAAAACAACTTATACAACCCATAGACACACGATCCGGCTCAGTAGCGGTTTTAATGCTTTCGTGTAACTTAAGATCAACTACAAATTCATTTGTGTATACCATTGTGTGGCTATTTGATTGAATAATATAAATAATTGAAACATAATTACAATAATATTTAGGAATCATAAATATAATAATTATATTATATATAGTTATACAACGCCACAGTAAATTGGTCTCACAAGAACTAAAGGCAAGGGAAAATTAAAAGAAAAACAATTTTTCACCGAGGACCCTCCACTTTTCACTAATTAAGCGATCTCAGATTAGAAAATTTCTCTCTCTAGCAAACTTGCATCGGGAACCCTCGTGAGTGAAATAAAATTGTATTTTTGCCCTTGTTCTACGTCTTCGATCGCTGCCGCCAGAAGTAGCCGCCGACGCCCGCGCCGATCCGCCTCTCGGCCGGACGAACCAGCGCCACCACGACCACGCTGACGGGCCGGGTCCGCCGCCCGGTGATGTCGGGCGCACGAGCTTTTTGGCGGGGAGCGGGCTGGCGCGCGTGAAGTTTCGCAGGCCTTGGGCGCGCGTGAAGTTTCGGGCGGGGCGCAGCGCTGGATCCAAAGACGCCGCCGCTACTGGCGGGCGATCTCTACAACTACCAAAGCGCGTCTACTCGCCCCGGGAACGGGACAGAGTCGCCGATCCGGAGGCGACGCGGGCCGCCTCTATGCCGACGCTGGTTTTTTTTGTCAAAATTATCGGCACGTAGATCGACTCCTTAACGACGGGTTGTACATGCCCTTATGTAGTCCACCTCCCATAATTGGGGGTGTGATATAGACTTTTTTCAAACATCTTCTAACACCTTTGCCACAGAAATATTAGGTTGTAAAGTCATCTTAAACAAATCAGGAAACAAATGAGCAATAGGGTGGGTATAAAGCCACCTGTCTTTCTAGAAAAAAAGAGTTTTTCCCCATTATCAATTACTATTTTTCTTCCAAACAAGTATATGTCTCTAACCTTTAGTAGACCTTTCCACATTGGTGAATCAGATTGTCTATGTTTTACTTCAATGTCTTATAGTACGCTATCATCATCATTTCATCTTCATGGCGTGGTGTTACCAACCGTGCTCAAGATGCAGTTGATTGCTGAAGTTGGGGATGGAAAGCGCGGCGGGGAGCTAGAGACAAATGTTGGGCTCGCACTGTTTCGGCAGCACAGGTCCAGGAAGCCTGACGCGCGTGTGTTCGGCCCAGGTCCAGAGGTGGGTTGCATTGCGCTGGTCCTCGTCGTACTCTAAAACTGCATCTTTTCAGCCTTTAATCTTTGTTTGGGTCTCTACGCTTATCGAAACGGGTCTTTGAGAATGTTTATTTGCTCGAAAAGTTAGAGGCTTTTTTTAAGGACGGAGTGAGTATTCTGGGACGAAGGGGTGGAGTAGAGTGCGTTACAGTAGAAGCCACTACAGGTGGCTGGTCCCCAGCCGAAGGTACGGCGCTTTCGGCAAAGGCCAGGGGCCGCCGGGCGAAGGCCGTCGAACACTTTTCGAGGGGCCGTCGGCTTTAAGGTGCTACGGGGAATTTTTAACGGCATAGGCCCTTTGCCGACGGCCGTCGTGGCCCCTTTCGGGCGAAGGCCAAGCGAGCAATCGAAAACAACCGGCCGGCGAAGAAAAGTAACCGATTAACGAACCGCGTGGTTGACGGCCGTTACTCGGCCGCCGAGCACTTGTCAGTCGCGGTGCTCGGCAAAGAAGCTTGTTTTTTTTTGAATTTTTATATTTTCTAAAAAAACTTTGCCGAGCACCTGTCGGTCTTTGTGCTCGGCAAATTTTTTTTTTTTAAAAACCTTTGCCAGCACGTGTCGGTGCGGCTCGCAAAGAATTTTTTATATATTTTTAAACTTTGCCGAAGTACCCTGACGAGGTGCTCGGCAAAGATGGCTTCTTTGCCGAGAGCCCGTGCAAAAACCCTCGCAAATTTGGGAAGGGGGCCGTCGGGGCTCCCGGCTTTGCCCGAGCACAATGTCAAAAAAACTCGGCAAAGAAGCCTTTGCCGAGCGAGCAGTTTCGCAAAGAGCTGAAAAATTGTCATTTTTATTTGTTTATGCTTTCCACCTTGACAAATAAACACATATTTAATATATATCACATCCATTCAATCACGTAACATATATATATCACATTTCACACATCCGGCATATAAAACACAGCGATATATCAAAGAACCCATATTAAACATGTCTCACAAATCTACATCGAAGTCTCACAAGTATAACATCAAGTCCACAAGTCTAACATCATGTCCACAAGAGAAACATCAAGTCCACAAATGGTCCGACAAGTCTAACGAGTCTCACAAGTTCATTCTTGAGGCGGTAAGGGTGGGAAAGGTGGATACCGATGGTTCGGGACGGAAGACTTGCTCAACACTGAGAGCACCTACGGGCCGGGCCGATTCGGCCCCCGCCGATCCAGAGTGGAAGCCTTGCGCAAAGAAGACAAGGTTGCAAGTGTTAGACATGATTACTTGAAAATGAAAATCGAAACTCTTTGCTATCATACTCACACGGGGAGTACCCGGACCGGCCTGAGTGCGAAAAATGTGGAGCGACCGGCCCTAGGAGCCCGGTGGCGAGTCAAACCACGTTGTGGAAAGGAACCTAGTAAGCTCCTCGAACTTGGCCGCCATTGTCGCTGCGGCCCGCTCCACCTCCTCCTCGGCGCCTCCTTTCCTCTGCTAGCTTGTTGTGCTTGCTCCCTCGACGTAGTCCGCCTTTCCTCTTCTACCGAGCCTACAACATTTAGCCGTCGTTGTTTCAATAATGCAAACGGTACTAGGCGTGTAAAACGAATGTACGTCGAGTAATACAAACCTCAAGGGCGCCGACACGCCCATCGCCACGCCGGTCGAGGGCGTATCGGCGGGTTCTCTCGCCCCCGTGCTCGGACACGCCATTCTCGGGCCGGAGCCGTTGGCGATGCCGTCGGCGATGCCCAACCTCCCATGCTTCTTGCCACCAAAGTGGCCCATGACGATGTCAGTATCAATGTCATGGGCGCCAGATCGTAATCTTGCCCGTATTTCGCCGGTGGCCGCTGTGTACTCAACGATCCGGTTGCCCTGCTTTGGAGTTCTTTGTATGCCTCCGGGCGGTCGTTCACGTCGTAGGAAACGTCGAGGTCGCCTTGCCCTTGTGCGACATGCGTAAGGCCTACCGGTCATTGCAGGTCTTGCCGGGATGCACCCGGCCGGCTGCGAGAAACAAAGGAAGAGGATTAGTGTCCGGATGGGCTATAAAAGAAGTTTTACGCTGGTAAAAGAAAAGCACATACCCATAATTCTTTGTACTCGGAAGGCTCCGGCTGCCTTGGTGGTGTCTTTGGCCCGGCAAACGTCGTTCCCGTCGGACTTCGTGCACCTTTGCCCGGATCCTCCGTGAACCACTTGTCGACCATACGCTCCCGGCAAGTGCCATGGGCGCGCAACCAATAGGGACGCATCTACACGTCATGACGAAATTTCAGATTAGAAGATCACATTAAATATATGAAATCGAAAAGCGAGCCCGCTTAGTGTTGTTCTGTACCTCTATGAGCGCTCACGGGTCAACATCATCGTTCTTGCTTGTTCCTTGGTCACCTTCCCCGCCAAGCACCGTCGCGTTGTGTGTGAGCCGACCAATTTATAAGAAATCAAGTATAATTCGCAATTACGAAGCAATCTAGATCTACACTTGAGTCCATATAAACCCGGTATTAGGAAATCTCGTGAAAGTGATTTCAAACTCATCAACATTACAACCAAGATCGTTGAGCTCAGTAGTTCCAATCCGCGAGGTATCTCAAACCAAATTCAATATATATTAATCGAGTGTGATTTACACTTTTATTTCAAAGTAGTTCGAGTGCGGAAGCAATAGCTTTCGAAAACAAAATAGTTGTACAGCGGAAATAAAATAAGATAGTGCCGTAAGATGTCACCTCTGTAATAGCAAGAGACGAGGGAAATATAGAGACCGCCATGCCCTAGGCATTATTCTTCAACCACAAAGACATCACAACAGGCTAGAACATGCTAGACGGAGTCACCCGCAATAAGTGGGAATTAACCCGTGAGTACTCAATTGTACTCCGCAAGACTTACCCGCCTCAAACCAGAAAATAAGGAAAAGACTCCAAGGATTATGCTCGGCTTTATCCGGAGCTGGTGACTCACATTTAATTTCGGAAAATACGGTTGATTAATGCGCCTACACATACTACTTGAATTCTTCCAAGTTAAAAGGTTAATTATTTATACATAACCATAAGTCCTGTATAGTCAAGATTAAAAACATATGCTCGATATATAAATAATAAAGCATAAGTAACTTGATCAATATTTTAACATCGCGGCATGAGTAAGAATAACCATTATTGTGATATTAAGACTACGGTGCCGCTGAAGCATCTCGGGTTCTCACCGCCCGGAGAGATGGCGATTCGAATCGACATCGACCAACCGGTGAATACCTGTCATAAACCAGGTCTACTTAATTACGGCCGGACCCAATCACTCCCGGGACGTTAGGGGGCGTAAAGTCTCGGACTTTGTCGGCACCCCTCCTCTCGAGCCACCAAGTGAGCGAGGCAACTAAAAACGTTTGCGGCGCCTCTTCTTGCGCCCGATCAAACCCAACCGACCACGCCTAGGAGGGACGTTAAGCGTACAAGTACCGGCCCCTAACATTCCCACGAGCTTCCCGGCTCACGACCCGGTGAGCCTACTATATGAGCAGTGCGTTCAACTTCCGACCGCCTTCCGGCAAAGTATCGGGACCTTAATCGATCGGATGGAAAGACCACAATATCCATCCAATCTCACATGTTTTATTAGTCCGGGGTTCTCAAAGACGACTTGTTAACCACCAACGTGATTAACCCACAACAATCCTCGCAAGTGACCGGAAATCACTGTCTACTCCAATCATTATAAGCGAGCATTTATTTAACCTAGACTCCTAAATAGGATATGACAACTTCAGCAAGGATATACGTGCAGCAACGGTTTCAACCACTTCCTATACTTAATGCAGCATTCATAAAAAAGGACTCAACAAGTTAATTTAGAAAGCATAGGTAAGTTCAAGATGCACCGGGGCTTGCCTTCGAGAAAAGTAGTAGGAAGAAGAAGTCAGGGCACTCTGGAAGCTTGAGTCAGGGTCCTCCTTCTCCTGTGGGGTCTTTTGGCTGCACTCCGGGACGATGAAGGTTGACCTCCTGCTCCTTGATCTCCTCCCGAACTAACTCCTCCGATCCTCGAGATGCATGCATATGCGAGACCGATCAATACTAATGCACAGAAATAAACTTGCATATAAATAAATGAGGTAGAATGATGGGTGAATGCATTATGATGCATGATACTAGTATGTGGATATCTCTTCTGTGGAAACACGATAATAACTACACAAGAAACCCTAATAATCTACATCATGCAAACACTCCATTTCACTAAACCCCGAAAATGGCAGCTAGACATGTTGTTACTAAAACAACCACCGCGGGGGAGTTCTATAACTCCAAATGCAGCAAACAAATACTCTATGGAAAGCTAAGGAAATTTCCTACAAAACATTCCTACCATCCTGACCTGATTCTGTCATCTACAGCCTCAAAAACAGCAAATACAGAGGCTCTGATTTCAACCTACGGGCAACATGCAACACCTATATCTTACAAACGGTTTACATAAAAACTTCACCACACTTGACCAGCAAGCAAAAAAAGACCATAAAGCATCAAAATAACCTACTGATCAACCCAGAGGATAAACTAATTTACATGAAATGATATGCCCTAATATCTACTACACATGCACACCATAAATCATATAAATGCTAGGAATAAAAAATCTGCCAAACTGCCAAGGCTATCAAACTGAGCATACCAACAGGTCCTATTCATGCCAAGAACACACAATAAAATTACCAATACACATTACCCAACTTTAAACATGTATTTCTAGGGCATTTTCTATGCAACACAAATATGATAAATATGCAACCACATTAGAAAATTCTACAAAAATTACCAGAGCATCCTACTGGTCTAACATGCCTACCATAAAAAATTTCATGGCAAACTCATGCATCTATTGCCCTACACAAAAAATGACATGCTAACATAAAAGCAAGGCATGAAAATACTTTGTACTAAGAAAAGTATGAAACTGCCTAACCAAGAACATGAAAAGCTACATACCAGTAACAAAGGCATGTACAAAAATTATCATGGCAAAAACCCTAGTAATTATTTTTCTATGAATTTCCTAAGAAAGCATGGTAAATAGCACATAAATCAAAAATCACATTTCTACCACAGAACCTAGCATGTCTAATATTTTTCCTGCACTAAACATCCAAAAACATGAACATTTCATATAGGAACCACTATTTTATCATGCACCAAGAATTAGATGTGCATTTCTCTATTTATATGGCAAATAAAGCAATAAATCTAAATAAATATAAAAACTACCAGAAAATGCCAACTCATAATTTTATACTGTAGATCTATTCACAAGGATCACCACAAAATTTGTCTCACTCAAAACCGACCTAAAATGAGGGGAGATATGAATTTTCTAAGCATGCATAGCAAACGGAAAATAAAAAACAAAAAAAATCGCCTCGACAGGCGGGGCCCGCTCGACAGCGAGATAGGGCAGAGGAGCGGCGCTGCTCGGCGGTTCTCCGCCGTCGTTGGGTCTCGGCGACACCGAGCACATGCATGGCTTCATCTCGGCGAGATCTACTGTTGGTACCCTTTCCCCAAGCTATCGTGGGTTCAGCGCGAAGACGGCGAAGCGGGCGGCGATGGCGCGGCGGCGGTCGTCGGCCGAGCCTCGCTGTTTCGGCGAAGGAGAGGTGGGCGGCGCGCGCGACGAAGCCTTCAAGATGTCAAGGCAGCCCGGATGCGCGGCGTGCTTGGATGGGCGAGGGTGGCTCAGAGAGCACGGGCCGCGGCGGACCGGCGCGGTGATACTCCGGCGGACGGCGGCGCGTGGTGTTCGGTGAAACTTAGGCGAGCTGCCATGATTTGTCCTAGCACAAGGTGGAAGACATAACGTAGAGCATAGAACGCTAGTTAGTTCACGAAAATACGGAACGAGGACGGCGGTGAGGGGGGCTGCCGGGCGGCCGGAACCACGGCGGCGGTGTGGGTGCTCACGACGGCGAGGTGCCGTTCCAGCTTACCTAAACCCTAACTTCCCGAGCCACTTCGGTCGAAGCCAAAGCATGACTCAAGGGGGTAGAACACGAGCTGGAACGGGGAGATGGATCGGAGGAGCGGGGCCGCGGGACGACGGCGTGCGGCGGAGTTCCGGCTGAGAACGTTTGCCGCGGACGGCAAAACGGCCTTCCTCTCGCACGGTTCGGTGGTGCTCTAGCGGGTCGGTGGAGGTAGCTGATGAGGTGGCGAGGTTTGGCTCGTGAAATCGGGCGGAGCTTGGGCGGGAATGGCGCTTGACGAGGGCGGCGGTGCTCGGGCACGGCAATGGCGGTGGGCGGCGGCCGCCGGGCTTCTTTGTTCCCTTTCGGGAGCAAGGGCAAGGAGGGGCAGGGGCGAGGCTTGGGGAGGGGCGACGCAGTTCCCTCCCTCAAGAAGCCACGGGCATGGACGGAGGGAGGCGGGGGGCACGGCGGCTGCGCGGTCGGCGGCTTGATGTGGCGAGTGGACGGTGGGTTCCTTTCTCCTTTTTTTTTGAAATAAACTCCCTAATCCATACTAAACCAAACTGTTTTTTTACCTCCTACCTCGAGATCCATGCGGAATCAGCGAAAACTCTAATTGAACAAAATGTTCCTCACAAAATTCTGAGCAAAACACCTATATATAAACTTTTTTCCTAAATCGGCCTGGTTTTGAAACTACGATGGGTCGAAGTAAAACTAGTCCGGGGTTAGAGTAAACCCTAATTTACCTCGAATTCAAACGAACTTCGACTTTTTGGACATGATCCACTCAAAAACACACAACCGGCCTATGACATCTTTTTGATCTACACGAAATTAGCTACACATTTCATGAAGGGTGCACACACATGCAAAGTCTCTAGCTAGGACTTTTGATCAAAACAAGACAAATTGCTTTCAAATTCAAACAAGGTCGAACCAAGTCAAACTACCACTATAAAATCAAATTAGCAAACATGACCAACATCAATTATGCTCTAACACCACCTCTAAACATCACTAAGAATAAATAAAGATTAAACATCAAATTTTGCAAACATTTCATACATGAAATGACGAGGCAAAAGCATAGTCAAGCAAATTGAATGCATTTAAACATACAAATGACATCTATCATTTCATGTGCATGATTGCATGTGACTAAATGATGGTTATGCTCATGAAATGCATATGCTAATGACATGCTTAAAACTAGGGTGTTACACGTTGTATGTTATGATGGCCTCGGTGCTTGCAATCGCATAGCATGTCGGCGACAGCGTTTTTGCGGGATTCCTCAAGCGCTCTTGCCGCTTCTGTTCCCTTTCCTTCCTCGCATTGGAAGAAGTTACGTATACAAAGTCGATATCAAATTCAAGAATAATTTTCAAGAATGTGATGTATTGAGAAAAGGCTTTGTGCGAGGGCGAAGTTACCCAAAACTCGCGAGCACCCGGTCTACCATGTGGTTGTAGGCGGGGTCTTCTCCCGGTAGTAGGCTCCCAGCAAGGGGGCGGTGCTTTGTCCCCGTGGTAAGTGACGATGCGAGGGGTAGTGCCGCACAACCCCCCGATAATAGTGGCGGGTTTGCGTGAGCCACCGCCCGACACAACGACCCGGTTCCTACACAATGAAGACATAATATTAGTTTCACTAGACGATTGTAAATGAAGTAGGCATCTAAATCTACTTACCTTGTCCCTTGGGGCGAACAATGGGGCTATTGTGAAGGCTAGGAGGGTGAGGGAGTCGTGTGGGGCCTCGCAAGTATACCTTCGCCGCCTTTGCCGCCCTCGCGTCCGAACCCGCTTTTGAGGAGTTTGTGCCACCGGGCGTGTCCTCCCCGTCATCGTCGTCATCATCGTCGTCCTCGCCGGTGTGGGCTGCGTGCCACCCGGCTCGTGCGGTGGCGTCGGGGCGCCGGCTCCTCCTCCTCCTCCTCCTCCTCCTCGGGCGGCCCCGCACCGCCGTGGCGACAGTCCCTCCGGCGCACGCTGCCTCCTAGACCTCTGCTCGACCCCTCCGCTGGTCCGTCCCCTTTGTCCGAGAGTAAATCCGAGACAAGGGAGCTCACGGCCCGTCGTCGGGGCGGGGTGGTCGTCCCACTACCCGCCGACCTCCGCGACGGGGCATCTTCAATCACCTGTAATCAAAATATAAACAAGACATAATTAGAACTAGATGCATTGTAATCAAACTATAAATAAGACATAATACAATATAAACTAAAAAAGTATAGTATTACATGTTTTAGAAGTAATCGGGATCATCGTCTACATTGTCGAACATACGTTTGCCCATTTCGTCATCACTTTGTCGACATTGTCCAAATAACGAAGAGAATCGAAGGAGGATTGTTGTCCTCATTGTCCGTGCCTAATCTCTCTAACATTTGTATGTCCTTCAAATCGAACACCTCAACACCGTCGCCGTCGTCGTCGTCAAACACCTCAACACCATCGTCGTCTACTTCCATTCCTATATCTGAAGTTAGGTCTATCACAAAACTCCCTAGCAGCCCCTCTTCTTGATAGAACTCTCCCTCATATGTGTTTGGGTTGATCAAGTTATAATCTTCATCGTTTGGGGACGGGTAGTTTACCATGCGGCAAACCCTTAAGATAATCTTTGTTTTGGCGGGCGTATGGCGGGTAATAAACATGCATGGCTTGTTGAGCCATAATGTAGACATCGGCTCATGGATACACGGAATCTGGTCGAACTTCAACTAGCTCAATTGTCGGGTTACGTTTAGTACATTCAGGATCGAACCAATGTCATTTGAATATCACAGGTTTAAGATGTGGGGCGCCATAAAATGAAAGCTCGTATATTTCTTAGACTACGCCATGGTATTCTTGCCCATTATTATCCACCGTAAGCACGCCCTTGTTTGTGGTACTTTGATTGGGTTGACTACGTTCGTAGCTTGTCGTGTGGAAACGATATCCATTCATATCATAAGCGGTAAATGACCTAACCCTTAAATCACGGCCGCCCCGCAGCAAAGCAATCAACTCACCACGAGATAGAGCTATCGGTTTGGGCCTTTCTCTTGAACCATGAAATGAAATCGGGTCTCCCCTGGTCCAGCACCTTGTGAAAGAAGGGTATCAATTTCGTGTGGCTCTGGATCCCTCGATTGAGGCCAAGTCTCACGAATGAATTCTTGTTTGTCTGTGAGATCCACCTCGGGCGAGTTGGTTAGCACATATAGCATGATATTGTGCCACTCTTTATTGCTCAAGCGCTAGTGGTAGATGCACCGGGCGCTTCGAATTGACCTTGGAAAAGGCTAAGCTTCGATTAATTTTTGTCAACATTGTAACGAGGGATTTGATCATGCACGCTAGGAAGGTTCTCTCGTATAGTATTTTTACGAAAGTTTGACACCTCCTCCACAACGTATGCCTCTCAGAAACTTGAAGGATCGATTTTGGCTTTATTTCTACATTTTTGCGTACATTCTTTAGAGTTCTCTCGATTGGGTAGCACCAATAGTACTTGCACCGGCCCCCCTGTTGACATTTCTTAACGCACACAGATAAATCCGCAAGCGCACGGAATTATCGTTGTAGCTTTCACCCGGAAATATTCAGGGTATCGTATTTTCCACGAGGGAACGGTTGCGCTTTAATCTTTGAGCGGGGCCACCCTAGGATAACTATGGATAGTGAGGTATCTTTATGGGCTTAGGTTTCGGCGAGGGATTTCTAGGGCTTGTTATCTACTTGCTTCGGGCACCGGCCAACGGCCAACCAGGGAAGCTTAGGCAATTAGCTCTACGACACGACCTTAAGCGTGGGGGGGATTTCAAGGGACGGACAAGGCTTGTCACGACCAAGCCGCCTACCCCCTCAACCGTGGGATGCACCGCAAAAAGATAGGCAACCCCTAGCCCAGACACCACGTCTACACTAGTGATTATCACTCTAGCATGTTAACAAGGCTTACCCGTCCCCGGGGTCCTTCTACTAGAGCGCCGCCCGAAGGAACGACTATCAATCCCGCAACTCTATAATGACTAAGATAATATACTTGAAGAACAATAAGCCTTTCCTTCTAACCAAACTTCCTAGGAACCACGGCACACCGAGGCGCACCGACAACTCTGGGTAGAAGGAACCAAACTTCCTTCTAGCCTTTCCTCTCTCACTCTCCATTAGAACTAAGAGAAGGAAGAAGAACAAGAATGGAACTCTCTCCTCTCTATTACATTGTGGCTCTTCCTTGTGTTGTATGGAATTGGTGTGTGTTGAGGAAGAGGGAGAGGGCCTCCTTTTATAGGTAGAGGAGAGGGGGCTTGTTGGAAAATGTCCCTCCCCATATGGAAGGAACCAAACCGACCTTGGTACACCTTCCTAATCAGCCCAAACCTGACCAACCAACGTCGGCAACATACTTTTGGAAGGTAATGCACCGCCTCGAGAAAGCTGGGCCGGTTGGCGGCCGCCCGAGGGTGCGCGCGCACCACTTGGTGCGGGCGCACCAAGATAATGAGCCGTTTGGCCTGAAATTCTGCAGGAGCGTGTGGGCCTTGGAGTAAGCTTCGTTTTGACTGGTGGATCACTGAAATCCGATTTCGTATGAGAAAGTTATACCCAAAACATTGAACCCATGTCCTGCGACCCGGTATGATTTCATGTTGGATTTGGGCCTCGACTTCTTGGGCTTATGTATAGATGTTGATATTCATATTTATGGGCATTTCTCCTCTTTTCTCCTTGCTTTGCTCATGTCCATTTAGGGCCTTGTTATTCTTTATACGTTTTCCTTTGCTTTTGGCCCGAAATGTGTATGTTTCCAACATTGTCCTGCAAAACAAGTGAAGTACCAAAACTTGTGGAAATGGTTAGCTCAAAGCCCTATCACTATTGTGTTTTGGTAGTTTTATACTAATGTTGACGATATAAAATATGTAGTTAACGACCGTCAACACCCCCATACATACCTCATATGGGAGGTGCACGGTCATATGCTACATCGGCAAGAAGAATCCGGGTGGGAAGATTTTCTCCAACTTATAGAGTAACACAGGTGCCGCCTTCTCCAACTGTCTACAGACGGTCTGAGAGATCGCCTTTGCACACAGCTGGCGGAAGAAATAACTCAACTCTACCAGCACTAGCCATACATTCTCAGGGACAAAGCCTCGAACCATCGTGGGAAGCAGCCGCTCAATCCATACGTGATAGTCATGACTCTTCATCCCATTGACTCGCAGAGTAGTTAAATTGACTTCCCTCTTCACATTATGTGCATACCCATCCGAAACCACGAGTGTCTTCATCCATTTAAGTACCTCCCTCCTTTTTTCGATGGACAAGACGAAATCGACATTGGGCCTTCGCCATCTCTTTGCCGCTGCGGGGAGGCCTCATCTCTTGATTTGGTCTATCGCATAGTGTTACGATGTCCACTCTAGCCTTAGGGTTGTCCTTAGACTTATCGGTCTCCATGAGTGTGCCAAAAGTGCTTCGGCGATATTCTTCTCGGTGTGCATCATGTCAATGTGATGTGGCACAAGAAGGTCATCATGATATGGGAGCCTCTCCAAGCCCGACTTATGAGTCCACATATTTGCTCACCATATCCCACAAAACCACCACCTTGTTTATTTGCCACAAGAGAATCTAGCCGAGCACGGACCTCGGCACCGGTCTTTATCTCGCATTGGAGGTTACGTCACTACGACACCTTTTGTAAAGTTCTTCGTGTCTTGTCTGAATGGTTGGTCAATAGGAAGAAATCTGATGGATGTATCATCTTGTCGGGAGTGTATCGCTTGCCATATTTGTGCCACGTCATCGTTTAGCGGATTCCTCGGTCATGTATAGCCATTGAAGCCTCGGTACAAAAGGTAGGTGTCGTAAGATTTTTTTGGCGATGTCACTCTGCTTCATCTGACCATCTCCAGTCGGTACCTCTTCGTACCTGGAGGCTTTACACTTTGGGCGGTGCGTTGCATCGGCGTGCTCTTTCCTAAATAGGACACACCCATTCTCGCAAGCATGTATACGCTCATACGGCATCTTAAGTGCACTAAAGAGTTTACGTGAGTCATACATGCCCGTTGGCGGCGGTGGCCCTTTGGAAGCGGGGGTGCCAACCACGGTCAACAACCTATCGAAGCTGCTCGGCCCGATGTTTAACTCAGACTTCACCTAATAAGCGACCAATGCCGTCCGATTTGCGAGACCGTGGTGTTCTCATGAAGGGGTTTGGCGGCCGAGTCCAACATTTGATAGAACGCCTTTGCCTCCTTCTCCATCGCCTCCTTATCACGTGCTTCATTGAAAAGTGCTTGGTGGACATCATCTAACATGTCTACAACCCGGCATCATCATCACACTCCTCGGCGTGGTCTCACCACCTCCTCTCTCATACGTTACGCTTCACCATGGTAGGCCCACACGGTATAGTTCTCGGTGAATCCAAAATCCAGAAGATGACTTTGCATATCCTTTCGGCAAACTCTCCTCTTGTTGTCACATTTTCTACAGGGACACCAAACTAGCAAATGACCACGAGCACGAGCGTTGCCCCATACCATTTCCAAGAATTCATTGGTCTTGTTCATCCATTCAACATCAAAATCATGCTTACTTCTCCGACCGTCGTACATCCACCGGCGGTCCTCCATCCTTTAGCAACCATGAATTCCATCTACATGGTGTGTTCCTACTATCTAATAGGTGAGGATAGGTCCTAATCCCACCCGCAGATGCATAGATGGGCCAGTTCCCATGCTCCGATCCCACGGAGACAGAATTTCGGCAGCACCTCCCCGCTGTTCTCCTGATACACGTCCCGGAAGGGAGAGTGCGTATCCGGAGAACAACAGGAGGTGGTGCCAAAACTCTGCCGCCCGGAGCGGAACATGGAAAGCGCCCATCTACGTATGCGGGCGCGTCCAAAAACGTGGACAATCCAAAAGCAGTCTACGATCGTAGATATGCATGTAAATGCATACCTCCAACCGTATCTCTTTCGAACAGGAGACGCCCTAACGGGGTTACGCGATCTATGACTATGCGATGGAGCGAGGGGGATATTCATACCTAGGGTGGCGGTGGCGAGGCGAAGCAAAGGCAGCGAGACCCGCAACGCAGAGGAAGAAGATCGGGGACGCTCGGGTACTCCGGTGAAACTCCGGCGCGGTCCTCTGTGCAAAAGAAACATAGGACTTAGTTCAAATTTTCGGCAGAGTTTCCCCTACACGGTCGGGTTTCCAAACCCGCAATTAAAGCGTGCGACACGAAGGCCGACAACCACATATGCATACGCATCGACCTCAACATGTCATTCCCAATTCGCATCGACCTCAACATGTCATTCCCAAGGTCGTAGCCTCACCTTGCACGAAAATGGCGGCGGTCGGCGGGGCCGAGCAACGACCACGGCAGCGGACGGGAACCGCGAGCATGAGCGGGCTAGGCGAAGATGGATGGCGGCGTCGGGGCTTGGGCGGTGGGAGAAGCGAGGGGCACGAGCACGAGCTCCCCCTTCTCTTCTCTTCCTCCTCCTCCCTCCTCCTCCTCCTCCCTTCTTCCTCCTCCTCCTCCTCCTCCTCCCTTACTCCCTCTCCCTTTCTCCTCCTCCTTCTCCACCCTCTACTTCCCCTCCTCGGTGCGGGGTGGTGGGGCCAGCGGGGTGGTGCGTCGGGTGGGGGGCTGGGGGGCTGGCGATGAAGGGGCGGCGTCGGGCGGGGGATTGAAATTTGGGGCCGGGGCGGCGGGGGTGGTGTGGTGGCGGGCGGCGGCGGCGGGCGGGGGGCGGGGCGGCGGGCCGCTTGATGTGGCGGCGGGCTGGCGCGGTGGGAGTGGTGGCGGCGGCGGCGGGTGGTCTTGGCGCCAGCGGCGCCGGCGGGTGGCGGCGGCGCGGGCGGCGGAGTCCCTTGGTCAGCGGCGGCGGGGGTGGCGGGGGTGGCGTGTGTACGTGTGTCGTGTAAGTGTGTGAGTGTGTGAGTGTGTGGGTTTTTAGGGTTCTTCTTTTTATTTTTTTCTCTTTGCCGAACGCGCCATCTAGGGGCCGTCGGCAAGAGCCGCTTTGCCGAGCGCCCCCCGATCCGGCCGTCGGCAAAGGGGCGATGTTGATACGGCACCTATTTTTATTTTTTCCTTTGCTTAGCGCGCCATCTAGGGGGCCGTCGGCAAAGGAAGAGCTCGCTCTCTTGCCCGGCGCCCCTAATCCGACCATCGGCAAAGGCTAGCCTTTGCCGGCGCCCGTGATCCGGCCGTCGGCAAAGCTCCGACCTTTGCCGAGCACTCTCGGCGAATTTTGTCTTTGCCGAGAGCCACAGCGCCCGCTCTCGGCAAAGAAAATTCTAAAAATTTGATTTAGCCATCACAACTTTTACGTAGCTTAGCTACGGTACATGGGATTCGTTGTTGAAGTTTGCAATTTTTTACAATCTTTTTACTATATTTTATGAATTTTCATGTATTATTTGAATTACTTTTGAAAACTAAAATTTGAGCGCAAGTGATTCGAATAATGGATCTAAATGATTCAAAAAATGATAAACATGCTTGTGAGTCTATCTTGAGTCCTCATCTATGGCGGACACCAAAATTCCAATATCTTGTCGCGCGAAACACGTCGATTCACTTGCGGGGTCGATTGTTTTAAAATTCTATAAAATTCAAGCGGGGTTGAAAAATCATGAAATTTGACGAGTTGTCCTTATATCGATTGTGTACACTATGAAAAAAAATTTGAGTCGATTTAGGTGCGCGGTTGCATCTTGGATGTCACTTTGCCACACATCGTGAGCATGTGATAAGAAACTCACATGGAGATGTCTCGCGAACGGCCATCCGAGATGCAACCGTGCACGAAATCGACTCAATTTTTTTTCATAGTGTACACAATCGATATAAGGACAACTCGTCAAATTTCATGATTTTTCAAATCCGTTTAAATTTTATAGAATTTTAAAACAATCGACCCATAAGTGAGTCGACGTGTTTCGCGCACAAGATATTCGAATTTTTGGTGTCCGGCCATGGATGAGGACTCAAGATAGACTCACAAGCATGTTTATCATTTTTGAATCATTTAGATCCATTATTCGAATCACTTGCGTTCAAATTTTAGTTTTTCAAAAGTAATTCAAATAATACATGAAAATTCATAAAATATAGTAAAAAGATTAAAAAAAATTGCAAACTTCAACAACGAACTACAAGTCTTCGTAGCTGAGCTAGAGAAAAAGTTGTGATGGCTAAATCAAAAAAAATTGTGCTTTGCCGAGATTTGGGACAAGGGCTCTCGGCAAAGCCAATCTTTGCCGAGAACCCTACGGTAAACACTCGGCGAAGAACAAATGCTCGATAAAGTTTAGGGACACGTGGCGCCGTTTGGTGGAATTTTAAAAAAACACTACGCCCGAGAGCTCAAAATTTTGCTCTCGGCAAAGGTTTTTTGCTTTCTTAGAGGGACGGACGGCAAGTCGTCGGCAAAGGCTATGCAACCGACGGCGTTACGTTGGAGCCGGCTATGCCGGCGCCTACCCTTCGCCCCGTCGCCCGTCGACAAAGCCAAGCTTTCGCCGACCGCCTACCCTTCGCCCATTGTCGGAGCCAAGCTTTGCCTAGGGTTCTTCTTGCCGAGAATCACGGTGCTCGGCGAAGGAAGCTTTCGCCGACCGTTTTTCTTTCTTTGAGAGAGGGTGTCGGCAAGAATATCTTTGCCGAACGTCTTATTTAGGGAGGCGATCGGAAAAAGCGCGATACCGTCGGCGAAGACCAGTTTCCGTAGTGAGCTGCTCATACGGTGTCGTGACCTGCGGTCCCATCGTTACTCGAGGGACTGGACGGAAGAACCGGATGGACGAAGCATGGTAGACTTCACCGGCGACCCTTCTTCCCCTTGTCATCTCAGTCACCACGCGTCTTCCACCATCTTCCACGGGGCCTCATCGTATTGCGAGAGCCATTGCATTGCGGGGGGGACGGAGATGAGCGGCTGGGTGCGGATGAGCGTGAGCTCAAAACAAGGGAGCCCCGGGAGGACCTTTTGCTGCTCGTGTGTGTGTGTTTTCACTCGCGTGCTCGCCTCCGATTGCTATTTTGGGGCGAGAGAAGAGACGGGGGTCGTGTCGGGTCGGGTCCGGTTTCCGGTCTCCGGTCGGGTCACCCTACGAGTTCTCGCGCCCACACGTCGATGGCGCCGTGGACCGGCCTCGGGGCGGCGGCGGCGGCGACGCCTACCGCGGCACCCCCGTCGTCGTCGGGATGGAGAACCCCAACAGCTGGTCCATCACGGAGATCGGCGGCGATGACTACGGCGGGGGGCCGGAGGCGTCGGCGCCGGCGGAGGAGCGGCAGAACGCCGCCGGATCACTGGTGCTGCTCCTCAAGGCGCACCGCGCCCGCGGGGGTGCTGGCATGGCTAGCCTCGCGGCCGTCACGCGCCGGGTGCGCGGGAGCGGCGCGCGTCGCCCGGCGGGGGCGGACGGACGCCCGGACGGCGTAAGCGCCAGCGCGCCGCGGGAGTTCCTTGCTATGCGTTCATCCGGCGGCGCTCTGCTGCTATCGCTGTTCCTCATCCCACCGAGCTCGCCGCGCACGCCACCGCCACCGTCGCCTCGCCCGGTGTCGCTTCGGCTCGCTCCACGCGCGTCTGGGTGCGTTTCAGCGCCCCGCCGCTGCAGCGTCTCGCCCGATGCTGCGTGGCATTCCTCGTCGAGCTTCGACAGCGTCGCGCGAGCCTGGGCTGCCTCTACATCCTCGTCGGCGCGTCGTCGTCGGGCCCACCGAGCCCGTCTCACCACCACCACCACCGCCCGGCGTCGAGAACCACGGCGTCGGCGGCTACTTCTTCCCCATGGTGCTCGTCCGGATACCAATGTGCAACGAGAAGGAGGTGTACCGGCGGTCGATCGCGGCGGCGTGCGGTGCAGGATCGGCCAAGGTCGGCTCTTTGGTGTAGGTCTTGCCGGGCGACTCCGGCGACCCGTCACGCGGCGTTGATCAAGGAGGAGGTGGGCGGTGGCGGCGGTGCCATGGCGCGCCAGCGCATCGTGTACCGCCACCGCGTGCTCGGGGGGCGGGTTCAAGGCCGGCAACCTCAAGTCGGCCATGACTGCGGCTTCGTCGAGGACTACGAGTTCATCGCCATCGCCGACGCCGACTTCCAGCCTCACCGTGACTTCTGCGCCGCACCGTGCCGCGCCGGGGACAATGAGGCAGCGGGGGCTGGTGCAAGCGGTGGTCGTTGGTGAACAGGGGCGAGAACCCTGGCGGCGGCTGCGAGAACATCAACTGAGCTTCCGCTTCGAGGTGGAGCAGCAGGTGAACGGCGTCTTCATCGACTTCTTCGGGTTCAATGGCACCGCCCGGCGTGTGGAGGATCGGGGCTCTCGAGGATTCAGGGGGTGGATGGAGCGCACCACCATCGAGGACATGGACCTCGCCCGTCCAGGGCACATCTCGAGAGGATGGAAGTTCATCTTCCTCAATGACGTCGAAAGTGCCAATGTGAGTATGAAGCTTACGAGGAAGCGGCGGCACCGGTGGCATTCAGGCCCAATGCAGCTCTTGAGGCTATGCTTGCGGACATCATCGAAGCAAGGTGCTTGTGATGATCATTACATTGCCATGCATCTAGTTCATCATCTTGCTCTTAATTGGCATTGCATTGCGGATGTCGGTGTGGAAGAAGGCGAACCCGATCTGCTCTTCTTCCTCCTCCGGAAGGCGATCCCGCCATTCTACTCCTTCACGCTCTTACGCATCATCCCGCCTTCGACCATGTTCGTTCCCGAAGCAAAGCTCCCGACCGGGTGGTGTGCTACATGCGGCGCTCATAACATTTGCTCACCGTGGCGTCGACGCCCCGGTCGTTCCGTTCGTCATCCCGTACCTCTGTTCGAGAACACCATGTCCGTTTCTCGTTAGCGATAGCTTGGGGAATTCGAGAGAAGAGCGAGCACTAGAAAAGGGAATGAGGAAGAACGAGCGAAGAACGAAGAAGAACGGCGATGAATATTAGAATTCGGAGTAGTTTTGGGTTTTCAAATTCGATGCCCTGGCCGTAGCGGGTCGCCGCTTAAGTATAGAGCTCTCGGCTCTTTCACGCACGCAGCGTAATCTCCTCTTGGGCTCAATATTCGTCCCGCTTGAGGGCCCATTGCCCGCCAATGAATTTAGGATTGGGCTTCCTCGTCACGGGGCGCAATATCCAGCTGCTTCCTTCATCGGGTCACGGGTAGCTTCACCGACATTCCCCTCCCTTGGAACGCTGCTTGTCCCCAAGCGGTGGCGAGGAAATTCCTGCCTTGAGAGATTCATAATCTTTCCAAGTTGCAAGCTCCACGGGAATGTTGTTCCACTTCACCAAGACACGAGCAACGAGAGGTGGAGCCCACGGCACCGACCGAAGTATCCAAGGCGATTCGGTGCAAGATGTATAGCAAAATCAGTTGGGAGAATAGGAACAACTTGATGATTCTTACCGACAGCTTTCTTGAGTTGGGAGGCGTGGAACACGGGTGAATCATCGAGTGGGAGGCAACTCCGGCTTTGTACGCCACACTTCCAATCCGCTCCGGCCGCAGCGATACGGTCCAAAGAAGCGGAAAGCGAGTTTGTGATGGGACACGGGAGCCAAGGATGTCTATACATAAGGTTGGAGCCGAGGAAAACCCGGATCCCCAATGGCGAATTCACGTTCGAGCGGTCTTGATCAGCCTGCTTCTTCATGCGGAGCTTAGCTCTGTTGAGATGTTGTTTAAGGACTTGATCCAGAACCGTCGGCCTTGGACCAAGCCACATCCCGATTGGCGGCCCGAGAGAGGGATCAATTGCGTAAAGCGGGGTTGATACCCATACGAGCTTCGAAAGGCGAGCGACCAATTGCAGAATGTGTGCTAGAATTGTACCAAAATTCGGCAGAGTCCAGCCATTCACTCCATTTGGTTGGGCACGCATGGACGAAGCGGCGAAGGTAAGTTTCAATACACTGATTCACGCGCTCCGTCTCGTCCGTCGGATTTGTGGATGGTAGGGCGTGCTACGGCGAGTTGAACATCGATCAACTTGAACAACTCATTCGAAGGAGAAGGTGAAGATTGTGTCACGATCGAGACCGGCTTAATGGAAGACCGTGGTGCCGATAAACATTGTGGAAGAATGCTTTAGCCACACTAGCTGTTGTATACGGGTGCTTCAATGGTATGAAATGACTGTACTTAGTGAAGAGATCAACGACCACCAAGAGACAGTTGAAGGACTGAGAGACAGGCAAACCGTCAACGAAGTCCATGGAGACCACTTGCCAGGCCGACTCCGGAACAGGCGCGAGGTTGTAAGAGACCAGGGCAATTTCTTTGCGATCATGTTTATTTGTTGGCGAGGAGAACAAGATTTAACAAAATCATGCACATCTTTGCGCATTCCTTTCCGAGGCGAAACATTGTTTCAGGCGCATACAGGTCACAGGGATGCCAGAGTGTCCAGCCCAGGCGGACGAGTGAAACTGAGCTATCAATCGTGACTGTAAATCAGGATCATTGCCAATCCACACTACATTTTACGTATCACAAGTATACCGCATCGTAGAGAATACTCAGGCACCGCATCAGGATCGATGGCCAGTTTAGTGAGTAGAGAAGTAGCAAATGAATCACCACGATAACTAGACTCAACAGCCGCTACCCAAGAAGGGATCAACTTCGGTCTGATCGGGCCCGGTATCGGGGCGCGGGGTGTTGCGGACATGGCGTCCGCGGCTCGTTATCCGTGCACAGGCGGTAGATGATCTGATACTCGCAAGCCCCGAAAGTTTAGAGAAAACCCGTTGTTGCCAGTAGGTGTGGAGACGCTGTTCGGACAGTTGAGTCGGGCTCTTTTGATCGTCAAAATGACAAATTCTTGAAACTGTAGATAAGCGCGCCATGACGCACCGCCAAGAGGATCGCCATGTATTCCTTTTCGTAGGTGGACAATCCTTTAGATTTGGAGCCCGGGGCCTTACTAAGGAAAGCAAGCGGGTGACCATCTTGCATCGGCACCGCTCCAACCCCTTGATCGGATGCATCGGTTTCGGCGGTGAAGGGGCGGCGGAAATCGGGCGGCGCCGGAGACGGGAGAATTGCACAAGGCAGTCTTAAGTGTGCGAAATGCGGTCTCATGGTGCGGTGTCCATATGAGCGAGAATGTTTCTTGAGTAGAGTGTGGCGGTTTGGCAATGATGCCAAAGTGAACGAAGCGGCGGTAATACCCGGCCCGGCCCGAGAAAGCGAACGCAATTCCTTGACGAGAATGTGGTGAGGGCCCAGCGGCAATAGCCACGAAGTTTCTTGGGGTCGATCTCGACACCCTGATCACTGATTATATGTCCCAGATAAGCAATACGACGCTGAGCAAAGGTGCACTTAGATTTCTTGAGCTTCCAGTTATCAAGAACTTTTGTAACTCAAACACAATGCGAAGATGAGTGAGGTGCTCTACCAATGTACGCATTGTAAACCAGAATGTTATCGAAAAAGACCAATGCAAAGACCCTCAAACAAGGCTTCAAAGTGGTGTTCATTGCATCTTGAAATGTGCCAGGAGCTCCAGTCAACCCAAAGGACATCACATTGAATTCAAACTGTCCAAAATGGGTGCGAAAGGCTGTTTTATATTCCTCACGATTTGCATTCGACCGATGAAACCACATTTGTAAGTCGAATCTTGAAATATGAAGAGCCCTTGAGTTCATCCAACAGTTCCTCAATGATTGGCACGGGGTATTTGCCTTTGACGGTGATGGCATTTAAGCGTACGTAGTCAACACAAAACCTCCATGTGTTGTCCTTTTTCTTTACTAGCGACCTTTGGTGATGCAAAGGGGCTAGAGCTCTTACGAATAATTCCCGAGATCCAACATAGCAAACACCTATGTTTCAATCTCAGATTTCGGGGCGGGGAGGAGGGTATCTGTAGGGCGACAAAAGCTGGGTGAGCTCCTTGAATCAAAGGGAACGGTGTGGTCACAATGTCTTCTTGGGGAAGATTTGTAATAGGCTGAAAGCAGTGCGCAAATTCAGAAATCAAGCTCTGAACCTCAGGTGACACTGTATCACTTATCTCCTCCTGATAGTCAGAAACCATGGATAGCTGTATGACAGATCCCACTGGTAATTCATGGCCCTCTCCCAGAAGCAATGCAAATGAATCCCCATAGGGAATAGACAGCCACTTATGCTCCCAGTGAACTTGCATGGGACTGAAACTGCCCAACCAATCCAACCCCAATATCATATCATAAGAAGATAGAGGCAAAATCTTGAGATCATTAGTGAACTGATATCCCTGCACTTCCCAAACTGCAGCAGGAATATGTTGAGAGTAGTGAAGTAGATTACCATTGGCAACTTGAACTGAAATTGGCATTTCCAGAGGTTCCACACCAACCAGACTAGCAACCACAGCATCACTAAGGAATGTATTGGAGCTGCCAGAATCAATCAATATGGACAGAGGAATGTTCTGCAACTTGCCTGACAAACACAATGTCCTGACTGCAGAGACCCCGGCCATAGCTGCCAAAGAGATATGCATGTTGATCTGTGCTTCAGTGGGTGAAGTAGGTTCTGGCAACTCAGAGTCTTCACATTCTGGGAATAGATCAAGAATCTCTTGCACAAGATGTAGGCGCGCGGTGGCTTTGCAACGATGTTCCCTGCTCCATTTAGACCCCACAACGCATACATAGCCCCGAGCTCGGCGAGATGCACGAAGAGCTTTGAACTTGTCTTCGGTATTAGACACGGTATTGACAGGAGGCTTCTTAGGATCCCAGTCACCTGCTCGAGGTGGAGGTGCTGGTAAGGGCCCAGCAGGCTTTGCATTAGAATCCCAACGGCGAAATGGTTTCTTCAGCGCGCCCACCGACTCCTCCTGCAAACGGGCAAGTACACAAGCAGTATCCAGAGAATCGGGACGATGCATGATAAGAACTGCCTGAATATCCTCCCTAAGCCCCTCCACAAATCTAGACACATAGTACAGAGGATCAGGGTGTTTGGCATAGGCTGTAAGGTCATCGACTAGACCGACAAACTCAGTGATATAGTCATTTCTTGGGCTTTGTTTGTCTAAAATTTGAAAGAATCGGCCTTAACGAGGGACTCGTGTTCATCTTTGGCAAAGCGTAACAGGATTTTAGCACAAAACTCATCCCAACTCAGAGAATCGATGTGATCCTCCACAGAAGATAGCCAACGTTTAGCTGGACCATGAAAATGCATAGTGGCAGCTTCTATCCACACTTCTGATTCTACCCTATACATCTTAAAATAGTGCACAGCCTGTTTGATCCACAGTTTGCAATGGTCGCCCTCAAAGCGTGGGAAGTCAAATTTGGGTAGTTTCCCTGAGTGATTGCTCCCTGAACCCCCTTGGAACTCAAACTCATGAGACCTATGACCCGGTAATGGAGGTGGAGGACGCGGAGGAGAATTTGAAAAGTAAGTGGAGGGGGCATTTGATGCGGAGACATACCCGATTGAGTGGTGGCATCGGAGTGGTCACCACTCGAAGCCACCCTGCTCGGCCAGCGGTGCCCATGGGGCTGGTAGGCGGCGATCCCGCAGATGGGCGCGGGGCAGCCTGGAAGTCGACGCACGGCGGCCGCTGATGTGTAGGCGACGGCACGGCGGACCGGCGGGGTGGTTGGCCGCGGGATGAAGAGCGGCTTTCAGCGGCGCTGCGAGTGCTGAAGGCGATTTGCCCTACGGTTTGGCGGCTAAGATGCTGGTCTGCAGACGGCTCGTCCACGGTGCGCTCCATGTACCGAGATCTTCCGACCTCGGCTTGATGGTGCTCGGCTTGCCCGGCTCGAGCGGAGGTCATCGACTTTGCCGTCCATGCGGGGGCGCCATTCGTCGAGCACCTTCCGCGGTGGACTCTAGCACCTCGATGCGGGAGGAAGCATCGGTCGAAGATGAATCAACTTGCGGTCCATAGCATCCGGTGCTTGTTGGCGTCGTCGAAGCGCTTAGTCATCTTGTCGAGGAGGAGTTTGGCGTTGGGATCCATGGCTCCTCGAGATTTACGGTGGCGGGTGTAGTGGTGGTGGGATGTGGATTGGGGATCCGGTGACCTAGCCTCCACAAATCGCGACTTCGGGAGGGGATTCACGGGAAATCAAAATCGGCTGTAGTCCACGGACCTCGAAATCAATCTCGACCAACCGTCTCCGTTTGAGTTCCAACGATCGATGGGTTGCGGCTCGAATCACGAATTTGGGGAAGGAAAGAGGTGGAATCCGGGACCGGTGTCTACGATACCACTTGTTAGTGATAGCTTGGGAATTCGGAGAAGAGCGAGCACGAAAAAGGGAACAAGGAAGAGCGAGCGAAGAACAAGCGAAGAGCGAAGAAGAACGGCGATGAATATTAGAATTCGGGCGAGTTTTGGGTTTTCAAATTCGATGCCACCGCCGTAGCGGGTCGCTCGCTTAAGTCTGAGCTCTCGGCTCTTTCGCGCCTGCAGCGTAATCTCCTCTTGGGCTCAATATTCGTCCAGCTTCAGGCCCATTGCTTGCCAATGAATTTAGGATTGGGCTTCCTCGTCCGGGCGCAATATCCGCCCGCTTCCTTCATCTGGTCGGGGGTAGCTTCAGCGGCGGTTACCAAGTTCAACGCCATGGTCTCGGCTTTGTTCCAGCTCCGCCTCCGTGGCGCCACGAGTGGGTCGTCACCAAGAAGTCCCGGCCGCCCGGCGGGAGGAGGCCGTCGTGTCGTCGTCGTCATGTGGACGCACGGCGGCGTGACCTGGGGAAACAGCGCCAACGGGCGGCGGCAGCGAGGAGGGCGGGGAGGTACAACCACGGATGTATAAGAAGGAGATGGCGCTGGCGGCTGCTGGCTGGCGGCGGCGGCGGAGCTTCTTTGGCGAGCAAGGGATGCACTTCTACTTCTGGCGATCCGAGGGGGTGGCGTTCCTCTTGGTCGGCCTCGACCTCATCAGCGAGGACGTGAAATGAGATCGCGGTGGATGGCCGCGCCATGGATGTATACTTCTAGGCTGTAGCTTCAGTCCATATTCCTAGTTACTCTATAATCGGACAATAATTACCAAATACAAACGAAAAGTGCTACAGTACCCGAACCCAAAATATTTCACGAACTAAACACCCCCTTCGTGTCGCTCATGTTTTGAATAATACAAACCTAAATTATTTTCATGGAATTTTTTTAAAAGGCACCCAAATAAGGTGTTGACATTGAATCAAAGCCTCCTGTTTTTACAAATGGATCTTATGTTCAGTTCTTTTTTAATACAACCACTTCTTCGGTCCATATTCCTAGTTATTCAATTCCCAGCCCATTTCGAACTCATAAAGCTTTAGCCCAGTTAATGGCCCAGCACAGTTGAGGCCCACAGAACAATGCACGACTACATTTCAACTGGTGTCTCCTCTGATTCTCAAAAAAAAAAACTGGTGTCTCCTCTAGATTGAGGAAGCTGCTGTTTTTCACTTATGGCACGTTCACTAATCACAGGAATTTCAAGTGTCTGTAGCCGATGAATCAAACGGATGATCGATTTGCAACTTAATTGCGACTCCAGCAGAAAACGCGAATTCGAACAAGACGTAAAGTAGCAGTAACCAATCAGTGACATGGATCGAGGCTATATATATAACTGCTTAACATTAGTAGTGGATTAGTTCTGGATATATTTTGGAGGAGATGCACATTAATCTCCGGCCTCCATTTTACAAAACCCCTCCTTCTCGGGCCACGTCGCCGACGACGACGGAGCCGGAGAAGAAGGAAACATCAGAGGCCGCGCTGTGCACTCCGGCCCTTCCATCATCATCAGCTCCCATGGCTATTACTACTACCTAATTAACTCGCAACCTTAGCTTCCAAGAACCTAATTAATTAAATTAACTAACTGATGGCCTGAAGAAGTCCAATCCAACCCCAACCGGCCGGTCGAGCGCGCGCCTAAGTGCACCAAGCGAACGACCTGCCGGAGTACGTGGTGGTGGTGGTTGGCCGTCCGTCGATCGGCCGGAGAAGCGGCGGCGAACGCATGCGGTACGTGGTGGAAACGGCCGGCCGGCCGGCGGCCATGTCATCAGTTCATCACTGATGAATCGATCGACTGATACGATCAGGCGTCGGTCCAGGCGGCGAAGACGGGCATGTGTGCGATGGAGACAGCGGCGGCCCTGGCCGACGCGGCCGTGAACGCCGCCCAGGACCCCAGCGGCATGAGCGGGCTCGACATGTGCTTGCTGCTGTTGCCCGCGTGCTGCGGCGCCGGAGCGGTCGTCGTCGTCGCCGGACCCGGACCCGGCGGCGGGAGAAGAGCATCGATAGGCTGCCGCCACGGTCGGGGCTGACCTCGCGGGAGTTGCCGCCGCCGCCGAGACTGGTGACGAGCGACGACGCGCTGGACATGGACATGTGCTGCGCCGCGGCGCAGCAGCAGCGCCGTGGTGGTCCGTACCGGTGACCACGGCTGGGTCGTGCAGCACGGAGAAAGCCTGATCACCGGACATCACGTCGTGCTGCTGCTGCTGGTGGTGTTGGTGGTGATTCCCATCCCTCGGCGCGGCGGCGGCGGCAGCCATGGCCACCTTCCACGTCTCACTGGCGCTGGCAGCAGCGGCAGCGGCAGCGTTAGCAGCAGCAGCCTGCTGCACGAGGGCCGCGGCCGCCGCGGCGGTGGTGACTCCGGCGCCGCCGTTGCTGCTGCGCGATGACGGCGGCAGGGTCGTCGTCCTTCCTGCGTCGCGCGAGGTCCCCCGGCAGGAGCGTGTTGCTGGCCATGATCTTGTGGACGTCGTAGCGCGTGATGTCGAAGTTTGTGACGGCGTTGAGGCCACGGAACGATCGCCGCGATGTCGTACGCCTCCGCCGCCTCCTCCTGCGTGCCTGCAGCAAGTCCGGCCAGCAACAGTTAGTCATCGATCAGCATCAGGTGGACGACGACGAGCATGTCGTCCGTCCGGCCATGCACACAAGACGTCGTACTACTAGGTAGAAGCCACGTCGGCATATGGAGAGCCGACGTGGCACGCCGGCCGGCATGATGGGCGGCCGGCCGATGGTATTGGTGGTGGTCAAAATTGAAAAGGGGATATGATCCGTGCAGGTGAAGGAGGGGTGGGGGCAGCGCGTGCGATCCACGACAGTGTAAAAACAAGAGAGGCATGCATGTCAGCCTTATGCAAAAGCCATTCCCCTATGATCTCCCTCCCTACCTCTCTATGCTAGAAATACATCACATTCTTGCTGACGCTGATGCAGGCAGAGAGGGAGGGCCATACCATGCCATGCCATGGCATGGCACAAGAGCGAGCAAAGCTATCAAATGAGAGGGGTAAAATAAAGCATGCAGCAAGACATTCTTTGGCATGAATCATGATTGGGGTGTGTGTGTTTTGCATTGCATGCATCCAATTCCATATCGTCCTTAGAAAAATATATGCATCTCAGAGGGAGGTAGGAGGAGGCTAGGTGTTACACTAGACACTGGTACCATAGTGACGAGTATAACTAGACAGGAATAGGATAGGAGAGGTGATGCTGATGAGAGCACGCCAGGCCAGCTGCATGTGTTCGTAAATAGAATGATGAGATGGCGACAGACACGGCTTCCTTCCCCTTGCACCCTCCGCCCATGACAGCCTCATGCTTTGCCCTGCATCCGCCTGTCGTCCATGGCCACCACCGCCAAGCTAGGATCCATGCATCTAAGCTCACGTACATACTGCTTGCTCATCTCACTGATCTCTTTCAGAGCTCGATCGGGCGCGCGCCGATCGATCGTCTAGACGAAAATGGCGATCGAGCTCATCGTCAAACCGCCATGGCTACATGCATGAATGCAGTGCGATCGACGCGAATGAATGAATGAATGGTCGATCGACGCAGAGCGTGTGTATGGAATTGGAATGGAAGCTTGCAATGATGAATGCAGATCTATGCAGAGAAGCTAGGGAATTACTGAAGGTGCCGAGGTAGAGGTCCTTGTTGCCCGAGACGCGGCCGATGCGCGCCTGCCACCGCCCGTGCTGGTGGTGCCTGCATCCATCATGTACGTACGTCAATGCACATGTCATTGCAGAAATACTATACACAGCTAGCCACACTGTAGTACCGATCGATGTATCACTTGCCGTCTGTCGATCGATCAGCAGGTAAAAATGTATATATGTAAAAGGAAAAATATATATATATATAGGAACGATGCTTGCATGCATGTGTATATAGATAGATCGATACAAGTACTAGTCTGTAACGTCGTGGTCCGTCCATTCATTCAGATTCAGAGAGCAAGGTGAGGAGGAGGTTCAGACCTTGTGACTCCACGGTACATTGACGCGCCCCGTGAGAAGCCGCTGCTCTTCCTGGATAGATAGATGCGTGAATGTATATATCCATCAGTTATTGCTCATGCATCAGATGTTACAGATCGATGATGGATCGATAGATGGATGTATGGTCAAAGTATGTGTACCTCCTGAGGTGAGCCACGTACTCCTGCCGTGTCATGTTCTTCATCTCCTCCAGCTCCTCCTGATACTCCTCCAGCTGAACATGCAGCAGGCAAACACCATTATCAAAGATCGAGTTACCACCATGGCTGGTAAAAATGATGGATGGATGGAGTAGTTACCGGGAAGTTGATGTGCGTGGAAGGGCCCCAGTACTTGAGCGCCGCCAGGTCGTAGGCTCTCGCCGCCTTCTCCTCCATGTCGTACCCGCCTAATACCGACGACCAAAGAAATTTTACCAACACACCACATCATGTGTTTTTTTACTTTTACCGTGAAATTGCATGCATCAATGTGCTGTGTGTTTGTACGCGACTGGTGTGTGTGCAGTGCAGCAAAGAGTGCTTACCGAGATAAACTGCAGTGGTCAGGGTGAGAGAGATGACAAGCCGTACGCGAAAATATTCCGTCATCCCCACAAGCCAGAAACACAATGTTGTTGGTTGGTTGCATGCATGGGTCGCCAAAGACAACAACCACACCACAGATTATCAAGTTAGTTTGTTTTGTTTGGTTCTACTAGTACTAGAATAATGACATTAACATTTAAAAACGATATTAACTATACTTTGATTTGTTAATTTACCTTGCCTGCCCTTCCTGGTCTGTCCTTCCTTCTTGCAGCTGTTGTCCCACAGGTGTGCCTCATACCTCCCTGTCCACCTATGCCTGCTTAATTTCATTCCATTTTTTTAATTTCTTTCACATTCTTTTCTATCAACAAAAAAACAATTTCATTAACAAGTTAGTTAACATGTTTCTTTCTTCAGCAGTTTTTAATTATCTGTACAATCATGGTATATATATACATATGGATTGGAATGTATTATTACATTTATAGTGTAGCTAGCTAGGTTACTTCTTTGAAAAATACTAGGTTACTTAATCGGCTTCACAGTGCTAATAATAACCTAACATGCTAAACGTGCGTGATTAACCAATGCATTGCGTTGCAAACACAAGCTACGGTGTGTCCAGACGTGTATGTACCTGGTGACGCCCCGGTACTGCGACGTCCTCTGCCCGAACGTGTCGATGGACTTGCGGTGGTGCACGGGCTGCTTCTGCCCCGCCGCGCCGCCGCCGCCGCCGCCGCCGCCGCCACGCTTGCGCCCGCCGTCCGACGTCGCCGCCGCCACCACGCCGGCGTACTCGGGGTGCGCGGTCACGCAGCTCGACAGCGACCCGGAGCTCATGGACAGGGCTAGCTGCGCGTGGTGGTGGTGGTGCGCCGCGGCGGACAGCACGCCGCTCTCGGCGCGCGCCGCCTGCACCCAGCTCGCCATTGCTGTCGCGGCCTCGTCGTCCGATACCAGTGGCGTGGATGAGGAACCGCCGTACAGGTCGACGGCGCATGGCTGCAGGAACCCGCCGTGGTGGTGCTGGTGCCCCACTGAACCGCCGCCGTTGCCGTAGTAGTAGAAGCTGGAGGCGGCGGCTGGGTTGTCCTGCAGGCTCAGAGCCATGGCTTGCGACTGCGCCGCCGCCGCCGCGCCGAGGAAGTCCTCCAGCTTCGGCCCTGGATGAATGAATATATATATAACAACGCCGATTGATCGACGGCCGACGACGCCATCAGATCGATGAGATAGAGTGCATACCGTGGTCTTGCTGATCGCTCCTCCGGAGCGCCTCCATGATGCAGAGGGAGCCGTCGGACTTGAGGGGCATGGACGCCAGCTGCGGCGTGTAGTAGGACGACGCGCTGTCGCCACCGGCGCTGAGGCCGTAGGCCGCCGCCGCCGCAGTGACGGAAGGGAAGAACAGGCCGTGCTGCTGCTGCTGCTGCTGCTGAACGTGATGTTGCTGGTGGTGCTCGTCCATGGCGGAGGCCATGTGAGGCGACAGCGAGAAGCCTAGCCACCCGCTCGCCGCCGCGTTCGTGCCATTGCCGTTGTTGTTGGTCATTGTTGTGTGTGAATAGTGAAGCTAAAACAAAACTACAAACAGAAGCAATGAACTAATGAGTCGGATCAGATTAAGCTGATGCTACTGGTGGCAATGGCGATCGGATTGGATCAATCATTGGGGAGTGCTCGGTGTGATGGCCATTGCTGCTAATACTCGTTCACTTGGTTGAGCTGCCGGCCGGCCGGCGAGGTGTGAAGCGGAGGAGAAGGTGGGCAAGTGTGCTTGTGCTTGCGTTGTGTGCGCGCGCATGGCTTTAAAGGGGAGTCCAGCAAAAGGAATGAGACTTGCTCCCTCTCCCTCCCACATTTACACACACACACACAACATTCTGCATCCAACAAAATAAAAATAAAAAAAATGAAAAAGAAAGAGCTAGGGAGAGGGAGGGAGGGAGAAATGCTTGGGCTTGGATGGATAGATAACATTCTCTTCACACATGCCTCAGCTCATAGGGATCCGTGTACCCTACACACACTCTCTGTCTACAATGTTGTGTTGTCCTTGCAAAAGTAAAGATCATCAAGGAATCAGTGAGGGGGGAATAAACCATCCTGTTTATAGAAAAAGGTAAACATCAAAGGGGATCTCTATAATAATATACACTCACCTTTTGCTTTGAAACATAAGGTGTATTTTGATTAGGGGAAAAGGTCATATAAATTATATTTTGGCACTTAATTTGTTTTATGGCATATTATCGCGGGTCATTTCAAAGGCAGTTTGAATACAAATCTATATTAATGCAAGTGTCCTACATGCACTAAACATACATATAGCTTGAATAGTTGTTGGATTTTTTTTTTTTTTGTACTTTTCCCATTCAAAATATATTTTCATTACTATGTTCATATAAGAAAGGAAGCTATATCAACATTGCCTACTAGTATTAAAAAAACCATATCAGTGTCTAATAAAGCACCATACATTGCTAACAGAAAGAAGTACATCCTTCATTCCATTCGTATAAAGGAAAAGGGGAAAGTAATATGCTGATTTGCATCAGACCACCTTTGTCGCCATTGCATTGGTGCCCTTGTTGCAGTGTAGCAGTGTCACTGTGTGTTTCATAGTAGGATGTAGGTATTTAGTAGAGCCACTTTTTGTTGTACTAGGCCAGGCAAATACTCACTGCACAAGCAGTCACTTCACAACAGTTGTGGCACTGTGCAGGCCTCCTCAATGCCAGCAATATATCCAAGGTGATCTCATCTCATCTGTTGCGGCCGGCCTGAGGATTCCAATTCAAAGCCGAGGCTTTCTTTTCTGAAAAAGCCATCCATGTCTCTACATGCATATGTACATGTTGTGAGAGTTATACTTGTACAGGTACTGCATATATATATCACTACCTCTGTCTAGGCCCTGCAGCTAGCTGCCGCGTGCTCTCTACATGCTACTATACCAAGGTACCTGTCTACAACTAACTACATCCATGAGAGGAAGAGAGAGAGAGTGGCAAGCAATGGGCAATGGCATGGTGTGTGAGAGTCAACTGTTCCTTGATGTCGATCTCTCATGGCAATGGCAACACCAACAGTGAAGGTCATGCATGCATCCATATGTTCATGTACACACTTGCTACTACACAGAGGAGTGTAAATAGAAATACAGCGGGCAATATTCATGAGCATACAGTGATATATACGTACAACCAGCCCATTTCTATACCTGACACATTGAACGCGTCAGATCCATTTTTATTTCGAGAGGATTGATGTGTATATACAGCTACTTGTCTTTTGTCTCCGCTCCATGTACGCACATTTATTTATATATAGTATTTATTGAATTTACAGGCAGAAATGAAACGGATATGGATCGATATACATACTGTAGTTATAGTGTGTCACTTGCACAGACGAGTACACACGCATAAATCTTTGTTTGGTACAACACTATGTGTATCCTCTCGCTGTAAATTCAATTGGCATTATACACATGTGTTTCTAACTAGCTAGCCCTTGACTTTCATATGTGTACTCTGATCGATCCAATAATTGTGCATATATATATGCTGTTCCTGTTCTGTCCTCTACTTGCTGCTACATGCAGTTTTTTTTACAACATTTGCATGCAGTTAAAGACAGACAACAGAGTACAGAACTGTATGATTATAATGATCCAAGTAAGTGTTACTAATACAAACATTGGAGGTAGAATGGACAACTGCAACACACTTCTAGTTTTTTAGATTTTTTTCATAATAATATATAGGAGAGCTCTAGAAATTCAGAGAAAAAAACTGTGTTATACTAACACACCCAGTCGAGCCGCTAGCACTTAGCGATAACACATAAATGAAGCCCACTTTTTTTTTTTTTTTTTTTTTTTTTGCTTAAAGGAAGCTTCTATTTTTTAGCATCATCTTAAAAGGAAACCGCTTCTTGAGTCGTATAGACCAATTCCATGATGGTGCATGGTACATGTGCACCACCAAGCACTGCTACAGTACGTGTCCATGAATTGCAGTATTTATAGATTAAAGAGGTATATATATATGTGAAGGGACGGTTATGTAAGGGTGAGATGAGGTGTTCATGGTGTATTATTGTTGGTGTATATATATGCATGGCTCAAATAAAAGAGAGTGAAGAGTGGTGGTGTATCTTGCAAACCATACAAAGCATGCATCATCGATCCTATCTTATTAGCAGCTAGCTTGGCTTGGAGATGCATGATAGATTCTAGATAGATTGCTTTTTTTGAATTTAGGGTAGTCAACAGCTGCAGACAAAAAAGAGAGATGTCGGTCAATAGCATGTTCTCATGAATGATGCAGGGAAGAAGGGGCCAGAGAGAGGAGAGAGAGATATGAAAGGCTGCTTCTAATTGGGAGGTACCAGTACCATTTCACCATCCCCTTTAAGCATGCTTGGCTACTTCCTGGCAACTGGCCAGGCTCAGCTGGCCCCACCGGCCACCCCCAGCCCCAGTAGCCAGCAGCAGCTGATCCCCTTGATTTTTGCCATGGCTGAGGGCAGAGCTGAGCTCCAGCCCCAAACCAAGAGGAACAATGGCTGCAATATTATTTTTTTTGATGAAACATTGGCTGCATATATGGTATGATTCATGCTCTTGGGATGCATGCATGGAGGTGATCAAGCTCCTTTTTCCCCCCAAAGATCAGTTTGGTGTTGCTGTGGAAAGCGCCTATTTTGTTGTTTTGTTTCTTCTGTTTTGTCAAAAGGGAGGGTTAGTTTGAGCACGCATGGATGGCCTAACAATTCCTACTTTCACCTTTTTTTTTTTTAATTAGTTAGCTAGAGCAAGTGAAGACTTTAAGTATAATTGCATATGCAAGGGGAACATCCTAAGACAGATATTCTATCATCACATGATTACGTAAGGAGGTCTATTAGCTAGCTAGGTAGAATAATAAGTGCTTCAGAGGGTTAGGACTTAGGAGTTGAGGCTAAACCCCTATCAGATTCACCATGAGGCTATCTCTTGTACCATTCTTTGTGGCATCCGGCCTGTCCCAATGCATATATATACTACTTATATGCTTTGGCATTGACAGTAACAGTATTATTTAATTAGGATCAAATATGGACCATGCATTTGGAGTTTTGGGGACATGATGGAGATGCAAAATTCAGAGATAACAAGCTAAACCATTTTGGCATATATATCAGGTGTATTTAGTTTTTATCTACAAAAAAAATCAGGTGTATTTAGGATCCTGCAGGAACCCCCCATGATCGGCAACCACAAGCATGCATATATAGTACTCCTGCTGTGCGTGGTCAGCATATATATGCAACACACAACACCATCACCTGACTCGAGTGTCAGCATGTCACAAACGATCCAAGATTGGTGCAATAATGAAAAGGAAACTAGGGATCCACTCCATGCACCCATACCATGACTCAACTTTGATTAAGGTAATGATGGCAAATGGCCAGCAGCTACAGCCCATGCATACACTTTTCCTCCATTCCTCTTGCACTGGCCTGGCCCTGGACTGGCCTGGGTCTATCTCTCACTCTCTCCTCCTCTCTTGGTGTGGTGGTCTTTGGGGACAAGTGAAGGCCGGTGAACAGCAGCAACACATCACATTCAGCTGGTCTGAACCCAAACCCAACAAGGTCCTATCCACCTCCTGGACCTCCACCTCACAAGATAAATATATGGCCATTGAAAAGGAAGGCAACCAAGATACCTCTGAGTATTGGGATGGTAGCAGCAGCAAGCTCCAAAAGAATGCCACTCTTTTTCCCCATGCTCCAGTCCCTTTCATGCAGGGGGGGATGCAGTCCAGTGCAGGGGGTGGGGGCTTAAAGAAACTTTGCAGTTTTGATTTATTCCCTTGCATTTATGCTATGCACAGGCAAGACTACTATCTGTATGGGCATTGGCCTTGAAGACAGTTTAATTAGACTTATATTTCTTCTACTATTTTTTTTTTTTCCCCTATAGCTCCATTTTCTTGTTAATGCATGTCAGAAGTTATATAAGGATATGACATGTCATTGTAGGATAGAGAGAAAATAGAGTTCTACATAATATACATGCATGTTATGTAGTAGCCCTGATGCTGGGTCAAACCAGTAGCTGGAATTTGGTCAAAGTGAGATTTATTTAGGAGGTATGTAATCTATAGAGAGAGAGAGAGAGAGAGAGAGAGGATATGGACAAGACAACAGTGAACTACAAAAGCGAGTCAGCAGGTACGTAGACTAGTCCATACATTGGTGGAAATAAATAATTAAACAAAATCAAAAGAATAAAATCCTAGCGAAAAGGACTATATATAGTATCTATGTGTGTGTCTCGCTTTCTTAAGACTTGGGTGCAATAATGTGCGTGCCTTTGTGTCACGTAGTAGATTGCCTCCATGCATATGCATAGCTATATATGGGCCCACGCGCCATCACATGTGATGAGACAATTCGTGCATGAGGCCGGCCGGCCTGGTGCGTGGTATCTCTCTCTCTCTCCCTCCATCATGTGTACGTTTAAAGGCACATTTACATTACATCATGTGAGTGGAGTTTAAAATAGTTCAAAGTGTGGGGTACTATGTAGTATGTAGGCCAAAATATTCTAATGTCCAAAACCATCAAGTCATAGATATACATGCATGAATAAAATAATAACAATGATTGCTTGGTAATGCTTGTCATTTTTGCAAAAACAGGATTACTACATATATAAACAACACGCTTCTAAGTAGATGTGATTGAAAAGAAGATCAGAAGCTGCTTCTAAGTAGGTCGACACAAGCCCATGCATATGCACTGCAGAAGCAGATCCTCTCTATAGTATATGCCAAACTGGTAGGACCTTATTACAGTAGGAGCTTGGGTACGTGTGTTCTTTGGCTAACCATCAATATATATAGATATATAGATTAGAGTTCATAAGACATAACTCTTTCTAGCTACTTAAGATTATATATTCACCAGACATTGCTAGTCATTTTTAGGCCGACCATGTGTACTAATCAAGTGAACTTATATTTGTGCTATGGCTATAAGAGGAAGAAGTGGTTCACTTGAACACTTTAACAGGCCGGCAAACTCGGTTTCGTCTCAAATAAACTATACTCATCAACTCTGCAGGTTGATGCATGTTAGATTTAAGCCATCATTGTCTCTGACCAGTCAGGCACATTCAGCAGCCAGTTGATGACCTAAAGACTGTCTGATGGCCCTTGTTAAATCAAAGCTAGCTTTTTCCTAATAATAAACAAAACATGAAGTTGTCTAATCGCATGATCAGCGAGCAGATGCGCATCATGTAAACCTGAACTGCGAGTTGTGCTTCTTCCCTATCATGATTGATCCAAGTGCCTCACAGCAGTGAGGCATGTAGTTAGCATGTGATCGATCAGCTGCATGTTGGTCAATTAGTTTATGCAGCACGTAAGCAGGTATATTATTATTATTATTATATGACATACTCTCACCGTCCCTTTAAAAGTGTTACTTTTGTTTTCATGTCATTTTGTTTGATCATTCGTTTTATTTAAATTTTTTAAACAAATATTATTTATTTTGTTATGACTTATTTTGTCATTAGAGATACTTTAATAATTATTTATTTAATTATTTGTAGAATTTTTTAAATAAAACGAATAATCAAACGGTAAAAAAGTCAAAAACGACACTTTCAAATGGACGGAGGGAGTACTATCCTATAGTATTTTTGGGGTTACATATATACTTAAGCAAAACAAACTGAGTTTTGAAACAAGTTAATAATGCAAGCTATAAGCGCCCAGGCACGCAAGGGCTCCTTTTTCCTGGTTTGGCTGTACACAAGCAGATAGCATGCGGCGACTCATGCTCATGCCATGCATCTTTATTTCCGATCGGCCGCCTACTATTAGCATCACCTTGTCTCGCTTTTGGAACGCATTTTGCAGCATTCCCTCCCCAGATCAGTGTTGAATCGTAAGGCAAAGAAACATTCATCACCTTTACACGCATCACGCCGCTACGACAGATCGATCGATGCATGCTGAGAGCGGCTCTACACCTGACTAGCTGCTAGTCACATTCACACACTGTCCTTGTCTAAGACATTGGAAATTATTATTGAAACATATATACATACTCCCGTACGTTCATCCTAATTTTTTTTACAAAGTGTAGTTTTAAAGAAGTCGCACAAGTCAAATTTTGTAGTTTGCAAACTAGCAATAAAATCTTCAGAAAAATCAGCTGATCGTTTTGGTTTCCTACAATTTTGATACTACCTCCGTTCCCGGTGTCACTGTATTGCCAACCAAAAGACAAACGCAAAGCGAGAAACATTCGGCCACTGATAAGAGCTGAGCCGAGCAGATCGATCACGAGAAGGGGTAGCTGATGTAGCTGCAGGGCTGGGCCGGTGCTGAGAACGCTGCGCTGAAACAGTTTGAGCACCTGCACAAGGAAACAAGCCACGAATCAGGGAGAGACAAAACACACAGGAAAGAAAAACGATGTGTGATCTCCTTTGGCCGGCCTCTCTCTCTATTATTGCTGCTCAACAGTCGTAGACGTGGTTTCATGCATGCATTCCATATATGGCCTGACATAGGCAAAGGAGCAAAAGCTACATAGGTCAGTCGACCACAGAACACTAGCTACAAACCACCCAGACGCAGATAGGCTTAGCCTGCAATGAAAAAAAAAAGATCACTTTACCTAATAAAATCTGACGGATTCCAAATGCATTCTGAATTTCATTTCTTTTAACAATTATTAAGAGTGAAAAAAACGTGCTTAGGTGTGATAAAAACAATTATTAAGAGACTATTTGTTATATATTCGTTGCTAGAATCTTAGCAGACACTTTTAATAGTTGCTAACTTATAAAGATATATACTTATCACATATGCTTCATGTATATATTAATAGTAGTGGAAGAAATGGGTAATTTAGAAGCATATATAGGGTACTTTATGGTTTTTTAGGCAATGGAGAGTTAAGGGTTTAGGAAGGTGCACCTAGTTTATAAGTCATAATGGAAAATGTGGATAATTTGGAAACAAAACTTATATATCTCATGGCTAGCTATCATTGATGATAAGTATTAGAGTTTAATAAGTTGATGGTTAGTGTTTGTCTGTCTTTGTATGAACATTTCTTGGATTTGTGTCTTTTTTCTGGTGCATACTACAAGGGTTAACTTGGAGGGTCCAAAAGTAAGATTGGGAAATATACTAAAAGTTAATAACTGTAAATATAACGTCAAGATTAAAGTGTAATGAGATCTAGAGTTACACAATCTGAATGCATTGAGGTCAACAAATATGGTTGTTAGAAATACAATGGTGAAGGGAAACTTTGTCTTGAAATTCTCATTCTAGTTTGCACATCGGTCCTAGATGTTTCAAATTGTCTGCCATGAAGGACCTATACATTTTTTCATTCCTAACATGTGCCTCTATTGACTCGGACACTACCAAGATTTGCCACCCTCTTTCTTTATATATTTATCCCTCACATTCCCTCCACTTCTTTACCTCACCCAAACTTTCCAATATCACCTAAGCACGGCAGCATGGTCTTCCCTACGGAGTCGACCTGCATATGCTTTGTGTTCTTCCCTATGGAGTCGACCTGCATATGTGGGCCCAAGCCTGGCCCATGGTCTGAGTTGAAGAACACAAAGCAAGCTAGCGTGGACTTCAAGCTATCAAAGACCGACCTAGTTGGAATAAAAGAAAGTTATGTTTTGTATTAGAACTAGAACTTCTCAATTGTAACCGACTAGGATTAGAATCACATCTCAGCCTTCTCTCCCTATATAAGCAAAGGCTAAGGGCACTCCTTATACACACAATCATACAAAGCAATCTAATGCAAAGGCTCACACTGACTGGACGTAAAAGCTTGTAGTCGAGGGCCTAAATCAGTATAAATTGAATGTCTCTCTTGCGTTACCCTGAGTTTGTCGACCCCTCGAACAATCGTCGGAGGTAACCCCCTGATGAGTCGTCGGTCATTAAACACCGACATCTGGCACGTCTGGTAGGGGCTTTCGACAAATTCACGCTCGAGAGCTCGACGGAGCTCGACAACATGATCTTCCAGCAGGATCAACCTTCATCTTTGGCTCCTGGATTTGCACTATGGATGATGGCAGCAAGGTGCAAAGCCATCTCATGGAGATCCCGTAACCGAAGACTCGGCGGTCGTTTCCACAGCCATTGGCGTGGATCAACTTCGCTTCGAAGTTCTCGCAACTTTCAATATTTTGATTCAACTAAGATCTCGAAGGTTCCCAAACAAATCAATTCCAACTTGGATACAACATCTCCATTCGACTCGAGTCCCATCTAGGTCCGAAGTGCCAAGTCCTTTTCGCCGCGGGTTTCCGCAATGCAGCTTCAATCTATGGAGTCGCTTCAAGATTTGATCAACCGACATGGCGGCTATCGATCCCTCTGACAGGAGCTTAGAAGGACCTCGGGTTGACAATCACTCCTCAGGGTTATATCATTCATTGGCTAGGTCCTACGTTCCTCAGATTCATCTCAGCTAGTGGGCATGGTGGAGATCCTACCCTACCAAGACAGAGACTCCATATGCGACGAGAATGCGCTTACAAAAGATCCTTGATAGCTCTACAGTAGGGTTATGCATACTCGAGAAGTGTTCATGTGTAGCCGTCCTCCATTGGTCAGGCTGAAGGCCGCACCAGATGTCAACTTGTCGGATGAATCTCTCTCCAATATCTCACTCGATGCTTTGGGTGCCCCTAATGAAGCAAATAGTATATATCATCATCTTCTTCAATCGACAATTTCTTACATGTAATAGTTATTATCCAATATAGAAATGGCCTCTTTCACTAGCATATTCCTCCTTGGCTCACACTGGCTCCTTAAGAAAACTAGGGTTGGATCAACAAAATTTTCTCTTAGCACAACAGAATGAGTCCATGAGGGAAGCAATAATAACTTAATTAATCACATGTCTTTAATTCTTGTCTTATTATCGATCGATTCTATACATAAATGATAAACCCAAAAGCATTCATGTTTTGATTGCTGAGTAAATGTGTGTAGCTAGTGTTCAAGTAAATTGCGTGTCATTATTCATGGTTTTGTTAAGCTCAAAAGTTCAATTATTTGGTTAATGCAACTAAATATATATCTAGAATGAGGACTAACTCAACACAGGGATGAGTTTGGATATAGAAACAAAAGTAAGTGACCAATGTAGATAATATAATAAGTTAATAACCTAGATGAAGATGTTGGACCAAAGTGAGTCTTGGTCTTGGGTGACCACCACCATCAAAGATTGATCATGAAAACGTCGTTACTACGGAAACAGTGATGCTATACAGTAGTAAGTACAACAGGTAGAACATTTTTTTCAGACAGATACACATAAGAACAATAGAAGGTATAGTTTATATTTTATAGATTTCATGCATGTACTTAAAAGGAGAGGAGGGTATGTATGAGCGGTCGGCTTTTGTGATGAGCTCTAGCAATAGTAGGCTACAAACAGCTGCATGGTTCTGTGATCGCAGTACCAGTGTGCAGCACGCTGTGCTCGCATTTAAAGATGGGTGGCACCGAGGCTGCAGAGAAACCCTGTGCTTTTCATTGTCCCTTCACGAGTGGATGGATGGATGCACAAGATCCAAACAAAATCCAAGCTAGATTCATCTCTCTCTCTCTCTCTCTCTCTCTCTCTCTCTCTCTCTCTCTCTCTCTCTCAACACAATGTGTATCGTAGGGACGACAATGGTAGTGTGTATACGTACGTACTGTATGTAAGTAGGACAGGGGCGGTGGTAACACCAAGCATATGGGATTGCAGTGTGATGTGGGTCATTCCGTACATGCTGCCCAAAGAGACATGGTACTCAAAGGGGGCTCCGATAGCTACTATACGTGAGACTGCAAAAACAGCTGTTGGAAAATGTTGCTCCCCTCTCAGTCTCTCTCTCTTGGATCGTGATCTCTTTATGTCTCATGTCAGGCGACCACACACACATTGAAAACTTGCACTGCCCAACAGAGATAACTGAACACGATTCAATTCATTCCTGCCATACGTATACGTATATTATGAGCTAGATAAATGCACCCAACTTTTTCTTTTTTGGCCGTGTCATTTAGGTCCATCAACTCGGACCATACCCCTTCGCTTGGGAAATAATATGACGTGGCAGCTAGCTTAAATATTGGGTTCATAAGAATAAATAATCTCAACTCGTATGAGAGATCTTTCCCAGGTGGCAAACTTCATGATTTGATTCTTTGGGTAGTTTGATCATCTATGCACAGAGAAGATCATGCATGCACATATCAACATCATTGTGATAAAAAACCTACTGACTTTATCATCCACATAGGCTTTATTCGACCCTTGACCTACAACAGAGAAAACTCTGTGACGCACTTCAGCTGTGAATTCTTCATGATCTGTCCCTAGCTACGTACATTGCCAAAATCGTATATTATCTATTGCCCAGTTTTTAAAAAAAAAAACAAATATCCTACACTAAAATACGCAATACATGAAACTCTAGGTGAAAAAAGATAGTCTTTTCTGCACCAAAATGGATCCTAAACCAACCAATTTCAGAGTTCATGGACGACTTAAAAAGTTTATGGATGACCCAAACTATGGTTTCAGTTGATGGACCTGAATGACACTACAACACAAAATGTTGATGGACCTATCCATGGTTGAAAAGGAAGATGTTTTGGAAAATGCTTGGGTCAAACATTGGGAACATAAATCATTAATAACTTTTAAGTCGTTGAGTTTAGAAATGTGAAAATCATATCAATAGATTTGTCTTGAAAAATACTTTTATAAAAGTATACATATATAATTTTTAATAAATATTTTTATAGAAAAGAGAAGTCAAAGTTACGCTTTGGAGACCGTGTCGCTGTCCTAAACGTCCTCCTTTTCAACTATGGAGGGAGTAGCTATGAAACCCATGCACTGTACCTAAGTACGTGTTGTCTGGTTATTAGTACAAGTTACCCAGCCAAACACATGGATCAATGCATGTACTCATCAATCCATGCATGTACACAGCCACTGTGGCCGGCTGTCGATCTGAATGTCTGATGTGGGATCACCAGAGAATCACCAGAACAGACTGGACGACTGTAACAGAAAACTAATGAGCTCTGATCCATATATATCTCGTCCAGAGCTCGCTGCATCGATCCTGCCGCGTCCGTCTTAGTTCGTATCAGATCGATCGCAAGGAGGCAGGCAACAAGCTGATGAGTGGTCGCCATCTCCAGTGAGGAGAGGTGTCTCGATCGCTCGCTCTCCTCGTTCGGCTGGCTGGTGCTGATTTGTTGTGAGAGAAAAGTACTGTTGGCTGGCTGGCTGGTGCTGGTTTGATGTGAGACAAAAGTACTATTGGCTGGTGGCTAACAAGCAAGCCGAACAAGGCCCTGGTGTCCAACGGTGTCCTTGGTATGCATGGGTACACGCTTCTTCAGAGCCTGCCGGCCTGTACCGGTACCACTGCGTGCATGCCCATGTTAACTAGGCTCTCAGGGCTACCATCTGCAACTTGTGTAGTACTCCCTCCGTCCGGCTTTGTGTGTCGCTCGGGAATCGGAATCTCCTCACAGGCAGCTCCCGAGCGACTCTGATAAAGGGACGGAGGTAGTATGCCGGCCGGTGCACGGCCGGCCAGCTGCTGTTGCTGAGATAGAGCTCAGCTCATCAGAGATGCATTCATATGTGAATTATTTATGCATGATCAGATGCATATATATGTGAATTGGTGCTGCCTGTGTGCTCATCAGAGATTCAGAGGTGTGTGTGGCCTGGTGTATGGTATAGTACTCGCGTGCACAGGTCCAGCAGTTCGCCACAGATGGGATCAGTGGTGCATTATTTTGCATATACAGATAGTATGAATGTGGTCCATATTTATGCATCCAGACAGTATAGGCAGGGAGACAGAAGAGGCAATATATATAAGAAATAAGACTCCATTCAATTTGTGCGAGCCTAGTGCAGTACGTACTTTCGTCCTCTCATCTTAATTCGTTCACTAGCTGCTTATACCTCTGGCGCTAGTGATTAACAGCCTAATAGCAATGCAACACCCTTGAGGACCACAGATGTATGTAGATAGATGTGTGTGTTGCGCTGCTGCAGCAGCAGCAGCTTTTCTTGGATGCTCAAAACCTAATTCCTTAGGAATACACACAGGACTAATGCATCATGACACCAATGCAATGGAAACATATATCTACTCATCATCTACCTCTTTCCTTAACACTCAGTTTTACTTAAGACAATCTTATAAAACGAAATTGGATGAGTGAAGAAAAGTGTTGTTTCTTCTTGTAAAACCAAAGAAACCATTCAACATTTTTTTATTGCCATGTAGCATGTTTTATTTGGAGGATTGGTCACATGGCTTTTGGTGTACAATCACCAAGAGATATGACTAGTTTTATTCCAAACATAGTTCCAACATGTGGACTCAAAGTTTCAATCCCAAATTCGAGTAGGAGCAAGCGCATATTTTGGTCTATATGGTTGACCAGAAATGATGTAATATTTAACAAAATGATATTTTTCTCTTATTTACGGAGGGCGACCTACTGTACACGGTTTTGGTCAGCCAATCCGTTTGGGATGATGATCCTAGACGGTGGAATTTATGGCTTTTTAAGGTTTCTTGTCTCTAATCAATGGAGTTGGAATAGTTTGATTTATTTTTATAATGAGAGAATGTAACTTGTTTTAGTATCAATGAAATTTTCTTTACAAAAAAAAAAAAAAAAAAAAAAAAAAACCAACCAAATTTCAAAAGGGCATGCATGTCGAGCGATATGGAGATTTTCGCCAGGAATGGATGTTGCTTTCTAGTAGACTTAAAGCTGAATTTGCTTATATAATCTCCCACACTTTTGATACTTTTTAGAGCTTCTTCTTCATCATCAACTCTGCTCGCTGAAACTATGCTGAATGGCTGAAATGAAATTCCTTTATAAAAATAATCTTAGACTCCCTCCTCAGGGCTACACGTGGCATATATAGGATTATGTAGAATTAAGCTAAAACTAATGTCCACGATGCATGATCGATGATTAAACAAAACTTTATTAGCTGGACACAGTACATGATGCACGTGCTTGCAGACAGTGTCACCCCATGCGGGGGACGAGGAGGCAAAGCAAAGCATGCATGCATCACAAGCTAGAGATTGACGGACTACTCCGTACGCATAGCATATGTACTGTACTAGTAGTCGTAGTCGTCTAGCTAGTACTCCCTCCATCCCAAAATAAACGACGTTTTGGATTTTTATCGCCACAAGTTTAACTTGATTTATAGAAAATATGTAGAAGATTTAAATCTCCAAATAAATTTGTTAAAAAACTAGATCAAAAGATCTTTCCAATGATACTAATTATGTAATATAAATATTAATCATATTTTAATATATAATTCGGTATATGTTTTCGAAGCGAAAACGTCATTTATTTTGGGACGGAGGGAGTACTACCAGTAGCTAGCCGGCAGGGTACGTCCAGGTGGCAGCATCTTAGTGGCTGGTAGGTGATGGTAGTGAGTACTGAACATGCAAATGCAACGAACTGGACAAGGGGGCTTAGGTTTAATTAACTAGGGCGGGTAAGGTTTTGTTTATTAATTAGATCTCATTCTAATAGTGACATTTTATATTCTAATAATAGATAGTAAATATAGAATCTGAATAAAATTGATATTAGGTGGTGTTTGGTTTAGGTACCTAAAGTTTAGTGACTAAAGTTTGGTAACTTTTAGTTTCTAAAATGCCAAAAACCCTCACTAAAAAGTGACTAAATTAATTAGTTTAGTTCCCTTTAGTTCTAAGGGCCGGGGTGAGGCTGCTGATTTTGGCTGATTGAATAGTATTCCGCGAGAGAGAAAAATCTGAAATAAGATAAGGCAAGACAAGCGAACACGGCGTAAAAATGACTAAACTTTAGTAGTCACCTAAACCTTAAGGACCCAAATTAACCAAACAGGCCCTTAATTGATTTTCTCAAAACGTGAGATGTACATGTATTATTTTGAAATAGAGGATACAAAATGTGAGAGAAGACTAATAATACGGCCTTCAGTTGGCTGTATGAACATTTTACATCTCAATAATCTAGCTATCTCAGCCCACTCGATCGTATTGTAGTTGTCTCTGTATTTCTTTCTGACATTTTTTTTGAATTCTTGTGCATAACTAAGCTGGCCCTGTAATATACTTTGCTCTCATAGCAAATAAGATCACCGGCCGGCTGCATAGCACGCATCAATCGTCGGCAGGCCGGAGAGGAGAGCAAAACGGCATGTGGTGCGTGGGGTTCACACTGTCACTGCCCTGCTGAGCTATTCTTGCAAAGCTGGCCGTCGTGGCCGGCCGGGATCATCGACACACACAGACATACTGCGCTACTACTAACCACCAAGCTGCAGGAGGCCATGCATGCCTCCACATTCCCCCCCTCCCCACTCTGATAAAAGATGGCAGCGGCCGGCTAAACCAGGCCACTGCAGAGAGAGATGAATAATGCTAAAGTGGGTACAGAGAGAGAGTACTGCTTTGGGGGCTCCACCCATGGCTGCTGCACCCCTGCAATGGAGCAACGGGCAAGTCTGATCAAAGAGAAAATAATAACACACTTTGTTTATTTCATCACTATATGTTTATTAACTTCATCTCTCTCCCTCTTTCACTAATTTGATGCTTTCTCTCTCCTCTTGCATACATTCATGATTTCAACACATTTGAGTTGAGTTGACACATACAGGAGAGGATTTGATGAGTGGTAAAAGCAAGGTCGAAGTCGGCGTGCAATGGCCTACTACACAGCAGCAGGATATACATATATACAGCTGATCGATGAGTGATGACTAGTTCCCATGCCACTAGACCTTGTTCATTCTCTGCATCCCGGAAAGCACTCTGAACCGTGGGGATATATGTGTGTATTAGTAACAACCAACCACCCCCACAAAGACATTCTTGCGTCAAATATTCCATACCATCCAAATAAAGCTGCTGGTTGGATCGATTTGATGGCAGTTCCATGCATTCTGCCTATCATTTTGTGCATGGCCATTTGTTGCCTATAAACTTAGATTAGCTAAGCCTTGCACCACAGTACACAGTACATATATATGTGTGTTGTTGGAGAGAACCAGCACTCATTTAATATTCTAAAATAAAACACTTTTTGCAGATCGAGTTGCAGACTAACTACAGCACTTTGCTTCTATCCAACCAATGGCCATGACATACCATCAACACTAATTTTGGAAGAGGAGATTACTTAAGTGTTAGTAGCAGTACCCATGGCCAAAAAGGAATTCAAATGTCAAGGAACAGGAGCTGTGAGTTGCTACTCAAATATATTTGTACTGAATCAACACTGCAAAAGAAAAGAGAGAGGGATCAGAGGGGGAAAAAAAAACAGTGCCTGAAGCAGCCAAGGAGGAACAGTAGGTCACCTTGTACATTTGTCAATTAATTGCTAGCAGACTGTGTGCACCAGAGTTTCTAGCTGAGGACAAAACCTGTGTATATATACTGCTCAAAAGATGCTGCTGCTGCTGGCATGCTGATGGTGATAAGAGTGGCAGGCGACCACTGTTATGCATCTATCCATGGACACACACACATGATACTTCACTGGAAAAATGTAACATGCCTGCCTCATTTGATCTAGCTATGACCATCCTATAGCTGCTGCTTGCTCATAGTAGTCTATTATTACATAATCTGAAACCAGAACAGGCCTGGTCTCCACCAACATGAACCGTGTACTATGATGAGTCCTTATCTGAATCTAGCAGTGTAAAACATGTCATATTCATATTATGATATTTGACTATGTATTTGTATGATGCTAATCCTACATGATAAAGTTTTTTTTAATAATAACACAACAAACTGCAAAAAGATAAAGTTCACTACTAAAGAGAATGAGAAGTGGCCCTATATATATCATGATTTCCATCAATACCATGCTCCTGAGGGGACTGACCGTATTGCCGGTATCTTTAATCTGTAATATAAGAGCTTTTTCAGAAAAGCAAAATTTGTGATGAAAATTGCTAGCTAAAGTTGCCCTGGTGAGAGTAGACTTCAATTTATCTTCTGACAAGTGCAGATGCATGCATGCCTGTTGAAATCTTTTAGGACCATCTATCTCCAAGGGGTTTAATTTGACCATGGATTTGAATTGAACCGCAACGTATTAAGCTGATGGAAAATCTCTACTTTGTGCTAGATATATGTTTCATACATATTAATTCTGCATGCTTGCTTATTTCGGTTAATACACAGTTCCAACTTCATTCAGGCATGATACTAAAACACAGTCAGCACAACTTTCTTGCATTCTCAAAATGCACAAAAGGCTTTACTGTTAGTACATAGTAACACTCATTGCCTAAGCTAACCGGTGCACTTTATTTGCTCTCCAGAAAGCAAAGGCAAGCACATTTGCAGATTTGCAATTGCTCCACCAAAACCACACCACACCTGCTGCAAAAAGACCACTAGATGGGGTTGCCGTGGCCCCTGCCCTGCATGGAGAGCGAGCATGCAAAACAAAACATTGCCCCTGCATCTTTTTCCACAAAACTTACCCTACCTAACTGGACATCAAAAGAAGAGGGAATATTAACCTTTGGAGTGATCATAGATACTCCAGAGGTGTGAGTGAAGGAGGAGGATGGGGGGTGGGCTTGTGGCCATCATCCCTGTTTGCAGCTTGTGTCCAAGCTGCCCTGGCTGCCTCCTCCAAAGAAGCTTCACCTCTGCAAAGAAAACACTAGGCATGCTCCAAAAGAAAAACAACAATGTGCTTGGCTTTGGCTGGCTACTGGCTAGTGACCAAAAGGGAGTCTCCAAAGTTGCAATCAATCAGAATCAAGCTGTGTGGCACACTAAATATCATGGTGTCACCTCAACAAGGCAACACCAAGCCAAGACATTATAGTGTCAAACATCTATCAAGCATCTCTCACATCATCCTTTCAATCTTAAAGCATCCATCCATCCTCCATCTAATCCTACCCTACCCTATCCATCTACTGCTGCCATGGGAGAGGAGAGGACCTGGCCGGGCCTTGTTGGGCTTCATCAGCTCCATGCATTACATGGCATGCAGATGCATGAGGACAGGCGACAAGAATGACAAGGGGTCATTCCTCACTCCCCTGGTTGCCTTGTGGGTGTACATCTTTTGTTTTGTGGCATTCTTCTGTGGGCCTTCACATGCCAACAGCACCCCCTACTACTCTACTACCACTAGACTAGACCTGCAGCTGCTGCTGCACAACAACTACCTGTAGCAGCAAGTACTCTGGCCTTTCGCACATCAAACAGACCAGTGAGGGAAGCCCGTGAAACGCCTCCCTTTTACACATCAGGAACTTCAGTGCATGCGCATCCATCTTAATCAGTGCACATATATTCACCAGATTCGTGAATCGTGACAGATGATTCAAACTTTGGTAGCAATCTGCCAAAACAACAGCCAGTAAACCAAGGATTCGACATCGCGGAAACTGAAACAAACGGGGTTGCACAGGCAGGCGATTGGGGTCGAATTTGAATAGTCTGATTCAGATACATTAAACGACGTAAGAATTTAAGCATTGGTACAGGAGGAGAGGGGTGAGGTCAACAGCCAGCAACTTGCATGCTTTCAGTTTACAGGCAGGAGAGGAAGAGGAATGGTAGGTAAGTTGTTGAAGAATTCTAATGATATACTTGTCAACCAAAGAATCTCAGCTCAAGTCTTCACAGTTGCAGGTTCCCAAACAATTGTTGTACTCCACTGTCATCATTGTAGTAGTAGTAATAGTCCTGGCTCACAAAAGATGATCAGTTAGTAGTCGCTTTATAGGAGCATCAACAGTATCTAGAGAAACTTTTAAAATTTACCCTGAATGCATCAAAGAAATAATTAGAGAAGGATGCAGTTAATAGTGCTTGTTAACAAGGATGGCATTTTAGCATACTTGGTGTGGACAGCTCAGATGAACTCTCCAGACCAATTTGTTACAACTGGGATACGATTCATTATAGTTTTAGTAGAGTAAATTATAGACAACATCAGCAAGGTAAATTAGAAAGAGTTAGCTTTACGGGTTATAGATTTATTACAGGGCAGATGAGCAAACATCTCTTTTAGTCATATGCAGTTCAAAGAGCCACCATCCATATCATGCAAAATGTTATGTAACGACATCTAACGAATACATAGTATGACATCAAAACAAATAGATAGCATGACATTTAAACCTTAATAACAATCCAAAATTCCAAACACATAAAACAAGCAGTTGGTGAACTGATATAAACTGAATCGCAATATAATAATAAATTGGCTTTCTTGCGAACTTTTTGCATCTTCAAGCACCCAGGTTCAGTACGAAGTCCTTAAAAACTGTGTTATTCTAAGGTTCTCTCAACAATGATTGATACAATATTCCAGTTAATAAGGTAAAAACTGTGTTATTCTAAGGTTCTCTCAACAATGATTGATACAATATTCCAGTAAATAAGGTAAGACATGAAAATCTAACCAGATGAATGCACGAAACTAACTCTTTTGTTCAAATGTCGCTATCTGCAACAATGGAACTAACTAGTGTGGCATGTTCATGCTTCTAACATTACATAATTATGTACTCCCTGTCTGCGTTAGGACTTAGGAGAAGCATTTGACCAACAATTACTCTACCAGTATATAACTTTAGGGATACAAAGTTGCTGCCATTAGATTTGTATTCAAAAGTACTTATTTATGATTGAAAGTTTTGTATCATAAAAAAGGCAAATTAAGATTAAAATTGTTCGGGAGGTTTATACCCCACGGTATCAGTTCAAAAAAGAGAGAATAAAAATTGGTCAAGCGCTGTTCTAACAAAACAAAATATGCCTTGCATTCACAGATGGAGTACTACTATGCAACAGCAGTTTGCCTTATCTGTAGCTACCTCAAGCTTAACTATGCACCAGCAAAACTCAGATCCCAAACAGAAACAGGGTCCTAGCTCAAACTTCAGTTTCCCAGTCAGTTCAGTCACATCGCGACAAGATACAATTTTTGCAAAAGAATTTGCCACAGAATCGTCTAGTAGTTAACAACTTTACTCCATAATAAGTCACATGATCAGTGCATCCATCCAATATATTCAAAATCAGCTATTTTGGTTCAGTTATACTGTTATAGTAAGAACTGACTTTCATGTCAAACTACAGTTCCCTCTGTACTAAGAATAAGGCATCACTACTTTAATATAATCAAATTTCTAGATAACCAGAAGTAGGATGCATGAATGTAACAAAAAGGGGAAACAACCCATTCCATTTTACTTTCATGCAGTAAAGAAGGATTTACAGGACTCAGATAAACAAAGAAAAAAAAAGTATGTGATGCATAAACTGGACAATTGCATCTGTGCCAGGACAGCACGAATCCACCCTCCCACATCCATCATTCCATTTCTATGCATGTCCAGAAAGAGAAGGAATTACCATTTTGGCAATTGATAAACCTAATTCACTGGTGTATGAACTGCCAACCAATGCTATTGATGTCAAAGCTCATTTTGTTATAGCTAATTGAATAAATAGCATGAAGTAATATAGTAACCATTTAGGGTGCCCAGATGCATCACTAGAATTCACCAAGGAAAATACTAAATTTGAAGAACCTGGATTCTTAAAATCGTAGCTGAAGATAACAGAATCAGGATAACCACTCCAGTTTCACTCTACTAATGCAAACATGCAAATCCAAGTGATGAAAATGCTATAAAAGAATTGGCAGACTACCCCTAGTTTCATGGAAAGGCTTACATGTTCTATCAATTTCAAGCAACATATAACAAGCATAGCTATAAAATATGGACATTGCAATAAATACTCCCAGTAAAGAGATAAAGAATACACGCACCTGAAAGTCATTGTGAACCTAGCTTCATATGTTCCAACATTGTTGCAACGCTAGCAGTGTCGTCAACTTGCTGCATATCTACATTTGTTTGATCCTTTTTTTGTTATCACTTCCACCATTAATTCCATGCTGAAAAGAAGCGGCCGCACTACCATAACCAGCTCTGTATACAAAGTTAAACCCTGGATACATTTGAGGATATGTTCCATAGGCGGAGGAACCCGCCTTGACATCATGCCAGGAGCGTTTGTCATGACGCCTTGGCTTGGGTATCCACTCCCATAGGGATAGGCCCCCACGGCATAATAGGGAGCAGGAAAGAAGGGCTGCGCAGGAACAGGTTGTGGCATGTAGCCATTGTAGGGGCTATATGTAGCATTGTATGGTCGGTACATGGAGCCTTCGTAGCCAGCAGGGCCCCTCCCACCAAAGGGACGTGCGCCACGGCCTCTGTTCCGGTAATACGCCTCATCCTTGGGGATAGCAATCTTGGCCTCTACCTTGGTCCCATTCAGGTTATGAAAGCTTTGCCGCATCACCTTTCCCACTGCTTCCTCCGAATCAAAGGTGACGAAACCGAACCCCCTCGACCGGCTCGTTGCGCTGTCATAAATCACCACGACATCCGTTACGGTGCCAAACGTCTCAAAGTAAGCCCGGAACTCCTCCTCGGTGACGTTATCCCGCAAACCGCCAATGAAGACCTTTTTTGAATCATAGCTGACGTTGTTGCCGCTGTCCACAGGACCGTTCCCAGCAGCAGGGGACTGATTGTCCTGGTTCCTCTGAACCCTGCCTTGTTCAGCCTGCTGAGGCAGCTCCCCCTGGTTCCGCGGAGCTCTTGTCCTAGCCCTCTTAACGTCCACCTATATACAAAAAAGAAAGGCAAACTACTATCAGAAATTAATAACGACGTCCACCTATATACACAAAAGAAAGGCCAACTACTATGAGAAGAAATTAATAACGAAGTCCACCTATGTACATACACGAAAGAAAGGCCAACTACTATCAGAAGAAGAAATTAATAACGACGTCCACCTATGTACATACACGAAAGAAAGGTCAACTATCAGAAATTAATAACGACATCACATCACATGGCATCTAAGCAGAAGCTCCATCACAGACAGAGTCAGAGGGCAGCAAAAATTAAAGCAATTTAGATGCAATGGTGAGCCCGCAAGGTGCGATTACAGGTCAACAACACAGCAATACCTACAATTTCCCGAAGCATGACCCTAAGCTATCCAGGATTTGAAAACTGAGTCTCAGATTCATTCGTGTGGGAGCTGAAATCCTAGTAAGTAAATCCACACGCGGAACACCACCACCGACAAAGCTCATGAGCGCCACGCGAACCCTGACCCTCACCATCTACGCGGCAGCAGCAGCAGCAAGCATTAACAAGCCAGATCGGAAGAGACGACTCACCATGCGTCCGCAGAGGAAGTGCCTGGGCCTGTCCCCGTCGCCGAGCGCGGCGGCGGCGGCGGCCTCGTCCTCGAACTCGACGAAGCCAAACCCTCTGCCGTGGCCCGTCTCCCTGTCCCGCATGACGATGACGGACCGCACCTCGCCGTACCGCGCGAAGTGGGCCCGCAGCTCGGGCTCCTGCGCCCCCGCCGGGATCCCGCCCACGAACAGCTTCCGGCTCTCTCCTGCCTCCTCCTCCCGACACCGCCGGACCAGCAGCCGCAGCCATCGCCGACGAAGAGAGAGCGCGCGCTAGGGTTTTGCGGTGGAGCGGCGGCTGGCTGGCTGGCGGGCGGCCGCGGACGTGTGCGCGTGGCGAGTTCAATTTGATTTGTTCGTTGGCGACGGGGGTTTAGTTTAGCACGGGACGGACGGCGGGGATTTCGCGGGGAGGGAGTTTCGGCCGTGAGATCTGGGGATTATTAGGCCGTTCGGGATTGGGGGTGGGGAGGTGGAGGTGGACTTGGACTCGGGACGGGACGCGTCCGGCCGTTGACTGAGGTGGGATCCGTGTTGACCGCTGGCCCGGCCGCTGAGCCGGCCTGGGTCGTCACGGCACGCTGCTCGGTCGGTCCGGTCCGGTCCTCGGATGCGGTGTGGACCGGGTGGTGTGACCGTGACGTGGTTGCTCCGTTTTTTGACGGGGTCAGTGGTGGACAGGACGCGTAACGGAACAGAAAAGCCAGCCTGGAGTGGAGGCTCTTGTTGGGCTGGATTGTAGCCAGGCCTAGGCCCAGGCCCATCCAACCCAGCGTCGGTGAGAGCCTGACTACCCGCGGCCTCACCATGGATGGTACCAGGTTCAGCAATGAAGACATACAGCTGAAACAAGAGCTGCTTCATTCAGCGGCATTCAGCTGAAATTCAACACCTTGATGCAGTTCCATGTATACAACTGAAACTCACTGAGACATCAATTTTCAGAGTTTCTAGTAGCAATACAACATCTTTGTTACACATAACAATACCTTCTCCAAAGGTAGTTCTTCGTATATTCAGTCAGTACTGGGCTGAACTTAAAAAAAAAAAGAATCTTCAGGTTTCCAATTGTATGCCCAAGAAATCTCAAATTGCTGCTCGGCAACCTTCGTAACATGCCACATGAGTTTAAATTCAATGTATCTGTGTCAAACATAACTGAAACATGCCCAACATAACAGACATCTCAGACAAAATTTTCCAATGAAAAAAAAAAGACAGCGTCTCAGATACAATTTTCCAATTATGTGGCGTCAGGTTAAGTCGAGAAAGATAGCACCAATTGATGGTGATGAACTTTAACCTTCAAATGTTTTTTTAATGAAAAACCTTCAAACTTTTCTGCTAAACTCTGCGCTAAGATCTTTTTTTTTATAGTAGCATCTCCGAAATAAACCAACAATAGCAAACTCAAGATGATGGATTCTGACCATTTCTCGCAATGACAACCTATATAGCCTACTGATAAGAGAATATGCACAAAATTGATGACTAACTGATTCCAAAGGCTTGCAAATACCACAACTCAACAGAACAATCATCTTTCAGAAAGAAAATATGAAACGAAGTAACACTAGATCATCAAGCTTGTATGCATATTTAACAATTCGATCAGTGTGTGATCTGTAACACAAATCTCAATGCATAACTGACAGATGGTTTTTGCAATGTCAGGTATACAATTTGCTCTATCGCACAAAAAAATGGTCACTGGGAATTTCTAAGGTGAAGGCAAAGATTGACTAACTACAGCATGCCTAATTCTTCACAAACCACAAACTAGGAATTGAGTAAACATATAAGTGCTATAAGATGTAGGTTAACAGATATGCGAGGTGCAGTTCAGTACTAGGGGCATAGACAGCTTCAAAATCAATATGCCAACATCAGTGCCCACAGATGTGAGACCCACAATCTCAGAACCACTCACATATGGTTTGTTAACAGGTTTGGCCATGGGCATCACTGACCCTGACCTGCACCCATTCCATGGTTTCAAAGGCGACAAGGTGTCCAGATGAGTGCTGGGTACGCCAACATGCCTGGGCGGCAAGGCGCCACTGTTCCCAAGGCGAGATGGGTATATGCCAGGACGCCTTTGAAACCATGACCCATTATGCAACTCCCTCTGTATTCGGCATCCTCGACCACAAATAAAGGTCAGAATGCAGCCTACATCATGATACAGCTCATGTCTTTTTGAGACACAAATTTTATACTAGTAAACATTTGAAGTCCACTTCCTGCTGAAACTAACTTATGACTAGAATACTTTTGTATTTCCAGTAGTATGTTATAAAAAGTCTGCCACAGGTGCTTCATATGAAAGTAACTCTGAATCTCCTATTGATTTTCAGGGAATTAAAGGATAATGACATAGGGTATACACAGTTTTTATCCAGGTAGCTGAATCATGCATTATTAAGCAAACAGTAAATGGAATATGTCTGACAAACTCAACCACCACCACAACTGATAATGATCATATTGACTTGCGCACCATTTGTACTTAAACTGCCCAGTAGAAGATATGCATCTTAACAGTACTAGCTTTGACAGGAAACAACAATACTCAAGATGATGGGTCGTCTATTCTGCAAGATCTAACTTCAAAGTGGTTCATCAGGTCCTCCTAGGTAAGACAATCTAGAAAGATCTGAAAAAGAACATGAACAACAATCATAAGCAAATTCTGAATCAGGATTTACACTTTAATGAGCTAGCGCGATAGTAATAATTTCAAAGATTTAATCACAGTAAAATCTATGTAGAAGATACAGAATTTAGAGAAATTAAAAGTACATTAACAGGATGATAATACTAAATCAACAGATTCATATGCATATTTAACACTGCCGCTAAAACAACGACATGATTTTTAACAAGCCGAACCCGAGAATCAAGATTAGGTTTGGGTTTTTTGAGTGCCATATATATACATTCTGTTTACTATAATGCTTACACTGAAACTAGCAGTCATTCACAAGCCAGAACCAACTAATAACGAAGCAAACATATCGAAGCTGACAAAAAAGTACAAAATAAAAGCAGGCACTAGCATAATACCAGGAGTGTAGAAGTCCATGTAGGGTAGGACCCTTAAAATACAAGAGTTGTGAACTTTCCTCACTCGCTTTGACTTGAGCTCGATCATGAATAATGCAAAGGATGTAGACACGAAGATGACACCTACACTCTCTGCGAAGCCAACCACAAGTGCTTTTTCCTCACTTAGACTTGCCATAGGTATGAATGCCTCCAGATCAATGACCCTATACTGTACCCATTCTGTAGTTCCCTCTGAAATCACCCTTCTGGACCATAGGTAAAGTAGTATCCCCTCAGTGCCAGCGAGCCCAAGAGAAGAGTCCTCCGGCACCATAAAGGGTAACCCAACTGTAGTCCACTGCCGATGGTGGGGGATTAACCAGTGACAAGCAATTCTTCTGCCATTCATACTTGATAATTCCAGTAGCTCCTACAAGCATGAAGTAAATTTCACCTCCAATAAAGGGCACCATGCCCGTAGACTCTGATGCTTAACGCCTTCCAGTGTGGCTGGCGCGTTCCATGCGCCTATCTCTGATGAGTAAATCGTCGCTGTCACTTTACCAATTGATGAGTAATCTTTGCCCAACAAGACCACACAGAAGGGACCACCGCGACAGTCGAGGTGTTGGCAGCCATCGGCAGCGCAGAAGACGGCAGCGCAGCGGGGCATCCCAACGATCTTGATTTCCGGCTGAGGCAGGCGATAGCTGCCGCCCGTAAGAGGGTCACAGACGAGGTAACTCACACGCCCGTCCTCATCGTCCTTCAATGCCGACGAGGATGCGGCCCGTGGCGACAGTCGAGGGGCCGCCCACAGCACGAGTCAAGCCATGGAAGAGGGAAGGCGGGTATTGCTGTGGTGGGGATGAGGCGGGAAGACGACTCCCTGTTGTTTTTCTTGTCCGCGTCGATGAGGCCGAGGAGAGGAGGTTCCGTGGAAGGCGCGGTACCGGCGGAGGAAGGTCGGGTCGGTGAGGGTGCGGAGCCATGGTTTGCAGACGAGGGCGGCGCGGAAGAGCCACTGGGGCTCGTCCGGCGGAGACGGAGGAGGATCTCGGAGATGGCGTCGCTGACCAGCTTCCCGCGGCGGCGGCGGCGGCGGCTTTCATGGCGGCGGCGTGGTTGGCGGAGCAATCCGATGCGAGAGGGTTTGGTGGGGAATTTTGCCCGATTGGGAGAGCAGAGGGAGATTGGGCCTCGTCCAGGATAGCCCTATTTTAGCTGACTCACAGCCAGAGGCCTCTAGCAATCGGCCCATTTATATTTTTTCACCCTCTGGGCTCCGGCCCACAGTG